>JADDOH010004799.1:0-89089 GCA_016648135.1 Agrypnia vestita | reverse complement strand
ATATAAAAAGAAAGCCGTGTTTCCCAACCCACCAAGTTTTCTCCACAACCAGCCACAACCACCCACCGGTGGTTATGGTGGTGGATAGCCCTTGGTTTCATATCGAAAATATGCGAGTTTGGTGGGGGTGGCTGTACGTGGGTGGGAGTGGGTGACGAAAATGTGCTTTCTAGCACATTGTTTTGTTATGGGAAGGCCGAAAATGCTTCACTGTGTCGGTGAGTCAAGAAGATTCCGGAAAAACCTGCTCTAAAAAGTTCTGGAAGGAGAAGGTTCTAGAAAATTCCCGAAAGTTCTATAAGGTTCTAAACTGAGTGGCGGAATATGTCGGTGTGTCTAGAAGGTTCCTGTACATTCGTTAAATTTATTGAAAGTTCTGGAAGGAGAATGTTCTAGAAGGTTCGCGAAAGTTCAATGACGATCCAAACAGGGTACTAAAAATCTACGCGTGCAAAGCCGCGCGGGCACAGATAGTTTTCATTAAAATGAACATTATTACGTTAGTAACGGACAGAGAATATTATATAATTCATCCTATTCAATTTACGCGATTTCGCTTAGCGAGAGACAGTGAGAGTTCGTTTAATAAGGTTTTCCCGTATATAAATTATGTCTGACATTTAACCCTACAGACTTTCGTCCTAGAACTAGATAAAATGTCAACAGACAATTTACTATAACCATTTCTTCCCCATGATATTCTGCGTCTCGTGGAGTGAGAGGGAGTAGCGAATGCTCCAATTTTTCTCAGTTCCTCTTCACGATAATTCAATTCTAGAAAAGATCTTCGCTTCATGACTCTCTGCACATTACGACGTACCAATTTGACGTCTGCCAACGTAACTTTTCGAAACAGAATAATTTGTAATTCGTTTATGAATTATCCGGCATTTTAGAAAAGCTGAGGTCGGTTTATTGAATACATGTTTATATTGTTGTAATTTTAAATTCACGAGATATTCATAAGACGTCTAGACAGATACCTCAAATGGACCATTCATATAGACAAAGTAATTGACTCTACGACTAAACTTACTAGACAAATTACGCAAAATCACACCGAAGATCATAAAAATTCTGATATATGAGGGTAAGATCTTAAGAATAGAATAGGATATATGATACCCTTCTTGGGAACTGGAAACAAGACATACCTAAACAGACTCTAACGACAGCAAAATAAAATACTGAAAATGGTCTACAGTTCGAAATACCTTACGAAACGGTTTACCGAATAACACAACAATTAAACATTGATAACATTACAAAAAACGAACCACCAAAACTCATTCACAAGCGGACAAATAACGAAATACAAGACAAAGACACTAAATAACAGAAAATACACAAAAATCATCAACACTCCACTAGAACGGCTTAAAACTACCACATAAATGAAGCCAAAACAAAAACAGGACAATCACGATTAATTTAAAATAGATTAAAATTATACAACGACCTACCACAACAGACCTAACAATTGACTATTAATAATTTCAAAACAGAAGTGACAAAAATGCTGAAACTCAGCAAAATATAAATTTTAAAATTTATTTTATTATTTGTTTTAAGTAGATATAAATAAATATTATTTTTTTTGAAATGTCAATCTAATCTACATAGTAGCTTCAATCAATTGAAAAAAAAAACAAATATAAAATGATTTTGTGTCATTAAATTATTATTATATTCTTATATTTCAGGTATAATAGATAGACCTTTCATAATTTCCGTCATAATTTAAATAAAATAAAAATAAATAAAAATTCTTTGCGTGTGTTAAAATTTTTAAGAACACGATTACTGGATTTTGATTAAGATAAATTATATATGTCTCACAAAGATAATGCTGTAAAGTATATTCTCTTTCTAGATAATATGGTAAAGAATATTCTCTAAATATATATGATAAAGTATATTTCTCTTTCTTGGGAATGACAAATTTCAACTATAGGTGGCATAGTTGTATTAATTGTAAATGAGTGAAGTACATAAACACCAACATTCCAAAACCAAGTGCATAAATACCAACAATCAACCAAATATACGATTTTCCTAATTTGATAGATCGATCATGGGTGATAAATATTTTCCCATATAAATAACTTCGTCTTAAAATACCTAAAAAAGGATCCTTAAACTACGACCCATACGATAAAAGGGTATATTATTTATTAATTTGGCATGCGTTACCAGCATTAGTGATACCAGCGATAATAAATAGAGAAAGTACCTGCCGGCGTGCAAGAAGTTTTTCTACGTGCGAGTATTGGCCAGAGCTTACTAGAAAGTGATCGAAGCAATAGAAACAGCGTGAATTAGTGCGCTTTAAGAAACCGTCTTATAACATTTTTTCATTTGCCTCCCAAAGTCGCTTCCCGTGGCAATATTACAATATTCTTACGCACTGTTTAAAGATTAATTAATAAAAGAATGTGCTGATAGCTTTAAGGATTCAATATTAAAGTGGGCCTGTACACAATTTTAACCTGTAAAGTATATATGTTTTTACTATTAGCCTTTAGGATACGTATATTCTATTTTCCAGGACAGTCGATATCTTCGGACGATATTGCGTCCGGTCCTGCCGGCGACCAATAGAATCTATTGCATCCAGGAAGTCCGTAACAAATGAAATTTCCGGATCTGTCGGTTGAATCGTGGTTAGATTTATCTCATTAAGAAACTTGGAGCAGTTGAAAAGCTCAAACCATTGTACGTAAGCCAACAAATTCCAATTATAATAATTTCGTTGTCTGTTTCAAAAAAAAAATGACATTTTTTTTTCCAAAAAAAAATTTTTTAAATATTTTTTTTTGATAAAGAAAATACATACTTATTCCTTAGGAACCGATATGTAATAATAACTTGTGATAATCGCATCTTGTCATTAAGGTTACAATTGTAAACACGCTTGGTATTATAATTAAGATTAATTAAGTATAGTTCACAGAGACGAAGTTATTTATATGAGAAAAGTGTTTGGAAGTCTTATTTACGATGGCCCAGGGCTCACAACCTGTATGGGATGACTTAAATGATCACTCTACACAATGCAACGTTCCCTAATTCCATCGTAAGACCATCCACATATTATCAAATTTTTGAAAATTGTATATATGTATTCCAAATCTGAAAACCTTCTGTATATGTGATGGGGCTGTACTAGAGACATCTGTAGTCCTTCTCATGATTTCGCATCTGGTAATGATACCCATATATTTTTAATGTGGGGTGTAAAACAATATTATTTTTAATGTACATATGATATTCTTCCGAATTATTTAACATATACTCGTACATTATATACTTGTTTTTCAATCTACATTATTACTTTTTTTGTTTTTTAATTTCTATTATATTATGTTGTTAAAGCCCTATAAGGCGTTTATTAATAAATAAAATAATAAAATATTTAAAAAATTAGAAAACGTCAGAAAATCAATATTTTACATTTTTTTACTTGATGGAATTGGTGAACGTTGCAGATTGTAATCACTGGGCCATCGTATGAACGACTTTTACACACGTTTCTCATATAAATAGCTTCGTCTCTGTGAGACTTCTGTAATTTAACTTAATTATATTGTAATCAATGGACAAATCCAGTAATTGTGTTGTCTGAACGAACATATAAAAATATTGTCGTAAACACCCACCTTTATTCTGAATCTTCTTTCTTCAGTCATTTGGTCATTACAATATTTCCTTATTATATGTCAGATACAATACGAGAAATTCTTGATCTCAGCAACGCGTGAAATTTTTTCTTCATTAATTGTATAATCGAACTTTATAGTTCACAGTTTTTTAAATTTACTTTGATATAATCAAATAAAGTTATTAAAATCGTACAGAAAGTTAAAAAGCATTTATTTTACATGGTTTTAATAATCGCATTCAAAATGTGTATACACACAAATATATTTTTAAAAATTCAACTATGATGTCGCTTATTTCCCTAACTGTTGACATTTCATCCTAAAAGTATGTAATATTTTCTATTCAAAATTAAATTAGGAAGACTTTCCCGAAGGTTTTTCTATTAGCTACGAGAAATGCTGTACAAAAAACCATTAGGTTTTATTACGCAAAACACGACTTGCAAAATAAATTAAATGGCGTATCATACGACTATACTAAAGCAAATACAAAAGTGAATTGAGTACTAGAACGATGTAGAAAAGAAGATATGTTAAGTACGGTGTTCTCCTAATTTTGAAATAACTGCTTCGTCCCTTACATGATATTGTCTGAAAAGCGAACAAAAGGTCCGAAAGATGTCCATATTATGTCCTCAGCAAAGATCGTTTGAGGATTATACAAGTTGTCTTGGCCTATGTATAAGCCTATAAGCGAATAATCCTTTTGTGTACTTAAACGCTCCACAACATTTATGAAGGACACACATTTATGCGTGTGACACTACTAGTTATTCAATCGATGTTTATATTGTTGATTTAAAAAAGGCACCATACTTTGCGTAAACTATTTTGATTAATTAAACGTCTACAGGTTTCAACACTACTGTATCTTCATTGGGACGGACCTCAGACTATAAAATTTGTGCAGAGATAAATTAACCCCCTTTTGAGTAGATTGGGTCACAGCGGGAGAATGTCCTCCCTCGTGTACATTTAAGACACATTTATATGGCAGTTAATGTATTTATTATTGTAAAATTAAATCCCTCAGCAGACGAAATGTATTTTTTACAATTTTTGTTTTTTTTAATTTTTAAAATATTGTTCTTAATCGGCTTATAAACTATGACATAATTTTACGAGGATTTACATAGTTTTTTTAAAATTGTTTTAAAATTTACAAATTAGTAGTAATTATTTTAAGCAAGTCTAACATATTGGAACCAGCCCATGTATCAAGAAATTTACGTAAGTTCATACTTATCTTTACATTTTGGAGGTGGTGATTGGGACGGACGCACACCAACTGATCCATAAAATGAAAAATGTAAGGCAATTTTCGAGCGGGAAAGGGTCTCAGTCATTGTGTGGGCGTGGTGAAGCGATTGAAAAGGATATTTTTTGTAAAACAGAAATGTCGTGTCACATTAATATTTTTACATTTTTTAGTCACTTGGAATGGGGCTCGAATCATCAACCACTGTATTACCCGGCATTACTGTGAATTCACTACTTACGACCAATAAGCTATATTAAAACGGAAATTTGTTAAATTTAGTTGGTTATTAACTGTACGAGAATTCGTCTTATCTAAATTTCTAAATTTTCTCCTCATTTCTTTAATGTTTAAATTTTTGTATACATTTTCAAAAAATAAGTTTTTAAAGTATGTATATTATTATTTGCTTAAAACACTTCTTAGAATATCGTATGATCATCATCTTTTCTGAACTGCTTAACTATTGTAATTTTTTAATAACAAGCGTCTTAAAAGTCAAGAAAAATATTTTTATGTTTTTCGTATCTTACATTCATACCAAAAATATTGCAGTGTCCATTTTTTTTAAATTTCCAATTAGATTTCTTTGTTTACCTTGAATATTGTACCTACAATACAACAAGACTACTTACGAAATGTGTTACACTTTAAAATAAATCTGTTGAAATCGAACGTCGATCCTAGCAACTCCAAACGGCCATCTACAACTAAAATTTATGGGCAACATTCAACGGGAAGTCGCGCAAACAGCAAGCCGATCCCGCTTTTTCGCTACGACGAGGCATAAAAATCTCGCTTCTCTGTGTGCAATGTGACTTGTGGCAATTCTCAACTGTCACGAAATTCTTAAAATATTAAAGTAAAATCTTAATGTGAAATACTTTGTGTAAATAAAACAGACCCGTAAGTACGAATGTCTTATTTAAGGAAATCTATGCCATCACCCTTATCTCCTTTCACCTGTAAGTATCGATGGAGCGTAGTAATCTTTAATGTTTAAAATATATTCATTTCATCGAGTACGGCAAACGGCCGTGAACGCCTGAGAACAATCTTCTGGTTTGATTTTTCCGAGATATTATGCCGCATTCGCTTCGGATCCCGTTGGAGGGTCCATCCTTAGGGATGCGTCACGTGTGTAGATGTGGTTAAGTATTGTCTGTCAAAAATGGATCAAAAACAGAACGTGCACAAGTTAATTAGAACAAAACCGAGAACAAAGTTATTTATTTTTATTTATTTTATTTTTTATTACATATAAAAAATAACAAATATAAAGGAGAAACATACAAATACAAACAACATAATATGACATTTTTAAGACCCTACCAAGTCACTTTTTGTGGCATGTTGATAGTGATCGATTTGCTCATCTAGAAATATAATAGTTTGAAAATTTGTTGATATTTATAATAATATCGGTACAACTCATCTTTAAGCATAATTTTATACAGATACCTAAATATGTGATAAAAAATAAAAAATACATAAGTGTAGTAAAATTAAACATACTCCCAATTATACATAATCCTGACCGACTAGCCACTCTCTTATTTTGTCCTTATTGCACGAATATTCGCATTTAAGTTCCGGCGGAAGTAAATTAAAAATTCTAGGAACTATATATTTGAGCGTTCGACTGCCATATTTGTTACTTATTCTAGGTTTGATTAATTCCTCTCTGTATTATACTTATGTATGAGGGGAGCTTTGAATTGACTACTACTATATTGTTATAAAATTATGCAAAACCACAGAATTCTCGGACTGGCAATGTATTTATAGAGCAATAAAGTAGTCTTTTATTTTCTCTTTGAGTAAAGATATCAATCGGTACTATTTTTTAATGACGGAATACTGAAGGCTCTGTATCACTTATATGCCCCATCGAGGTCATCAAGACACAGTGCATTATTCTATTATAGTAGAAATGTCAGAACTAATGCATTAGCGAACTCTGTAATTCCCAGATTACACTCATTAGTGAATGAACATGCAGAGGCGGCTGACATTTTTGCTGATAATATAACTGTGTTTAGGACAAAGCTGATACAATTCTTTAAATCTCAAGGAAATGGAAATAGATAATAAATTTTTCTGTATTATTATTTTACCTTTTAACTATTATCATTTGTACCTTTTATCTGTTTTATTATTTTATCTGTCTTTTGATATTTCTTTTTAAATTTATATTCTGTATTTGTAAAAGCCCACAAGGGCGTTAAATAAATAAATAAATAAATATAAAAAATTAATAAATAAATAAAAATGTTAGTTTTCGTTGAGTGTTTCCATGTTTTGATTCTATATCTCAATATAGATTCGACAAATGCGAAATATATAATTTTTATTGTGCATTTGGGCAATATAAAAAGTACTAATATAAGTTAATTAATAAGTCATATAAGTTCTAAAAATCTCTAGCTTGTTCTAGACTGAAAAGATCAAGACTATTTACTGCTCGAATGTCAGGAGTTTTTGGGAAAGAAAATTATCTACAGCGAGCGATTGCTTTGTAACACCATCGAAAACCGTGAAAATCCATTTAAAATTATACGAGATGTGCCAAAAATATTTAGTATTACAAATTTTACTCATTTGTTTGTGATTAAACTCATATTGATAAACTCAGTTAGCGACGAAATAGCTTTAATCTCACTATTGAGACTCAGTTAGCGTACTTAACTAGGCATTAACCCTTCAAGTACTAATGTAATAATCTTGTCACGTTGTCTTTATGATGAAAATACGGATACCATGTAAGTATTACTAAGAATTTATTGAAGCACGCCGTTAAAGATTTGATCTGGAATAATGAATAATTGAGAAACACACTAAATGGATCAAAATTAATTGAAGTCCCAGTTTTTTACATGAACTATTGAAATACCATTTTATTTTTGAGCATTGAAGAAGAAATTAAAAAATTGTTTGGGAATAATATGGGAATAATATTAGCTTACGCTGATGATATCGACATAATTGCGAAAACTCCCGATGCTTTATGTAATGCCTTTGGCAATAAGAATGGAAGAAGAAATGTCATGAGGGGTGTGAAAACGAAACCCCCACTAAGTAATTAACGAATTTGAGATATATATATTTGTATCATATTTGTTCCGCAAAGTGAATTGTAAGAATGATTTGATTATTTACAAAACTGTTTTCAAGAGCATATTTAAAAAAAAAAGAGAATATATAGATAATTCGATAAAACACAAGCAAAATAAATGATAATGTTAAATAATAAGGTTATTGGCATAGTGGTCATGACACTTGCCTAGTGATCTGGTGGTCGGTGGATCGAACCCCATTCCAATACACCAGCAAGTTGGTCCTATTTTCGATATGGTGACGATATTATGAGGCATAATAGTGATATCGATTCTTTTTAATTGCTATAGTAAATAACATCATACAGCAGGTACACACAAAAAAAGTCGCGGTCAATATATAAGGCATGGAAGTTTAGAAATACGCTAGAAGCAGGTAATGAGAGGGTTTATATTGTTGTTTAAAAAAGCGTTAAACACATCCATCCCGTCCGTGTTCCCACGACATATCAATTGTAAACGTGGCACAATTTAACAGAAAATCATTTTCAAATATTTCACCCTATATTATTGTCAATTGCAAAGTGGCGGTTTTATTTCTATAATCTTCATATGTACTTATATATTTATGATAAAGCTGTTTTAAAAATAAACTAATAGATAAAAAAAGTAACCCATAAAAACCAAGTTTTTACTATACTCCCTTTCTTTGTTAAATATAACAATAATTAAAGACGAATTAAAACATATAACATAACACTAAACTACGGAAATTTAATATATTTCTAAAATGTCAGATGTTTTGAGATGTCAAGATTTTGATAGATTCAATTATCATCAATATCGTACCTTATGAATTTCCAGCGTCAAATGATTTAGTCAGAATCAGATTTGAGTAATGTATAATTCTTTATAACTAAGCAGAAATCTAAAAGAAATAAATTATTATTTGATTTTGCCCAAAAAACCCAATTTTGATGTCATATGTGAACCAATTGTTTTGTAAATTTTCGAAATTCGTAGTGGTGTACCTATTATACTGACGGAGTAATTCGAATTTATAAAATATTCCGCGACGTTATCGGGCCGCCACGCCGTTGCTAATAAAACTTTTCTAATGATTCCAATTTGAAAAAACCAATAAAATTTCTAAAAATTCGAAATTATACTATAATTATTTTAAAAAATTAAGGAAAATAGATAGATCTTCTTGATCGTCGCCACGAGTCTGCTTGCCAAGTTTCAGCTCGATTGGATCACGGGAAAAGGGTCAAAAATCGATCCAAAGTTTTTGTTGACGGCTAACAAGCAGACGTCACGAGTTAATATAAAGGGAGTAAAAATGAATTTATTTCCTTGATCATCTTTAGTGATTAATTTTATATTGGTCTGCTTAAAATATAATATAAAACGAATCTTGTCTCTTGCCTACACCACAAGAGCAATCAATCCCTTATTTTCCGTGGTAATAAGTAAGATAAGCAATCTATCCGAGCAATTTGAAGGGTCTTCTTACCCTTGTAAGACGTTATTAATTTTACTAATTTTAGAAGTTAGTCTCTCATCCGAGACCTTAAACAATCAGGGGGATTACACAAACATTCCGTGGATCGTGCCAAGTAGATGCGTATTCCAAAATTTCAACTGAACGTGGTATTGATTAATATTTAAGAAAACCAGGGTTGTTTTGGTGGTTGGGGTAAAATAAATTTTTAAAAAATACAAGGTTTTCTCATAGTGAATAATACGGAAATGCCTTTGCTTTAGTACATTTATGGGAATTCTATTTTCAATAGAGGGAGAATATACAAGCAAATATAGAGCTGTTCGCAAATGAATTGTTAGAATAAAGAAAGGATCGTTGAATTTGTTTCATCATGAAGACATTTGAACGTGAAGAAAGTTAAAGGCAACAGGAATAGAAAAAGCCTGCGAAAAACCTGGCATGTATAGATGTACCAAATACTAGGGAACGGACTTGTCAAAAGCTCCAAAAACCGAAAAGATGCACATGTGATATATAGCAAGAGTGGTGTGTCAGGGCAGAAGATATTTTGGTGTTTTATCCTCTTTGCTTTGGTGTTTTATAAAACTGGGAAGACTTTGGTGGCTGGGTCATGTGGAGAGAATGTCCGAGCATCAAGCACCAAAGTCCCTGCTGAACTCAAGGCCAACAGGGCGAAGGAGCTTAGGAAGACCAAAATTAAGATGGAGTGACAACGTCCTCAAAGATATCTCTGCCTTAGAGCTTCGAAACTAGAGAGAGCTGGCACTAGACCGAGATGAGTGGAGGAAAATTATTGAGGAGGCCAAGACCCACCAAGGGTTGTAGTGCCAAGAATGATGATGATGATGATCCTCTTTGCTTACTCTGCGGAGAAAATGTTTGATTGTCAGTTTTGTTAGGTTACGTTGATTTTCGCACCATTATTTAATTAATCTTTTCTACAATATATATATAATAGATATTTTTTACAATACAGTCATGTATCAAAAAAATATTCGTGAAAACTTATGCGTAATTCGAATACGGGCAGACAATATCACTTGAAGGACAGACAATTGCTGGATGAATGTAGTCATTCTGTGGTAGCCCTGTGAAATCATGGGGCCGACAAGCCACCCTAAAACCCGGTGAACTACGCGACAGCGAATAACAATTGATGGAGAAATGTGCAAGACTCTTGGGGAGGCTTACATCCAGAAGTGAAAAAAAAAACGGCTATCGGCGATACTGATGACCGTGATGGATTTTAATATAATGGCACGTATCTACAAAATGAGACACGATGAGATAAATTTCAGAGATTTGGGTGAGATAATTCTCATTAACATGTACATATGTGAAGAAATTAATCTGTAGATAATCTCAGAGATTTGGCTTGAGACTGAGGTTGATATAAAGTGACAAAAACCTCTACGATGTTCGATTTGACAGCAAGACTCGAATAGTGTACCCAAACCTCACCACATACAGGGTGTAACAGAGCTAGTCCACATACCATACCTGTAGATTTCTGCCCAAATTATAAGTCGAAAATGTTCATATTTCAATTATATCAATATTTGTGAAAACATCCAAATTTGCAGTTTTTTTTCAAAATTTTTGACTTATTTTATGCATACCGTTGCACTATCATTAAATTTTTACGAATATCAAAAATTAATTCGCTTGAATACAAGTTAAATAAAATTATCAAAATAACTTGATTTTTTTCAAGGTTTTAATAATTTCGTATGATTCGAAATAAATTATTTTAATGAAAGTCTAATGTTAATCCAGAAATCAATATATTGTTGTTTCATTATTTTCAAGTCATAGTTAAGGCAGGAAAATATATATGTAATGTATCACTGTACATTGTGGATCACTTCTGTTAGATACTGATACATTCTGTATGTGTATACCTTCAGCTATTAATTGAGCAAATTTATCATATATAATCAGAAGGCATTAAACTACAAGTATTAGTTCTGTTGCAGGAAAGATTCTTATTACCCCTACTGATGAACGAAATAACAATGATCAATAGACGAAGTGAGGCGAGAGACAGCGAATCTCAAATCGAAGAGTACATTTCCTATCTCAAGAAATGTTTCGAGCTGAAAATCATCAAAATGACATTCGTGGTCGTGGGTCACAAGACAACAAAAATATTTAATATTTCAAAATCAACAATGTTCCAATTCATCCCGATCTTCCCTACAAAAAATAATTAGGCGCGCAATCAGCTTAAACGGGTAAACCTTCAAGGCGGCATGAGATATTAGAAGAAGACGCGCTTGAGAAGGAAAACTGTTTTATATAAATGTGGGAGAAAGGGATGTTAAATGGTGTGGTTTTCACTTTCTTTGAGAGGGGATCAGGACGCATGTTATACAACTAGGCAAAATTAATCTCCCTCCTTTCAATTAGTAGCATATTCCTCTATGTCATAATTTTTAATAAAAAAATTTCTTCGAAAATCAAATAACCTATCTTATAGGTGAAATTAAACACAATTGTACCGCTAGTTACAATGACAGGAGGATTTTTAAATTTTAATATTGCAATCCAACTAACTAACCATCATACCACCCTCAGCGCTAGGCAGAGAAGATAGAACGCCACGTTCTTATGTCCTGGCGCACTACTATTCCCTTCTCAACTTTAATAAGCCTTCACAAGCTCGCTCTGTGGTTGTTGATGCTTTAAATAGGGACTTTACCTTTACAGGGAATACCATGACTTTTTTCCTAGTCAGATACCTCATTTTTAATTTTTAAAAGAATTTTATTTAGTATCATTGAAATATTTGGCAGATAATTTGTGGTGCAACATTACAATTTATAATATGTTTTATTTAAACTTTGTTATTACACACACAAAATTTGAGTTATTAATTACAAAGGAGCAGTCCCTCTCATCATCAGGTATGGATAATAACTATTATCTATAACTAATGATGATAGAGTCTGGTCCTCTAGTAGACCTCTTTCAATTTAAGAAAGACAATGGGATTAGTATCTGTGAGTCGTGCGTACGAGGCACATTGTTTCGTTGTGTTGGTGTTTGTCAATTGTTACGTTGTTTCTCCTGAACCGGTGTCTTATCTGTGGTTTTAGCCTCTTCTGACACAAGTGCTACATGTTTTTATTTTGTTTTGTCCCTTTCCCTCCAAGGAGGGGTGTTGATATATTTAGTCCCGTGCGATGTCTCCTCGGGTGTTCTTATATTGTATTTTCTAGATTGTAGATGTTCTTATATTGTACTTGTATAACCCCTTTTAATAAACAAAGACTTTTTAGCATGGGACATTGAAGGTTTTGTGCGACCGACTCGCCTGGTCTTCGTCCTCGCGTTTGCTGGGACGACAGGCCGGGCGGGAAGGATGCTTTAGCATGAAATAATGCCAACCAGGCGGCGAACGTGTTGGGCCAATATGGACGCTTCGGCGCATAAAACAGCCCAGGGTTTGTGGTGGGTCACCTTCAATGTGTTGGTGTTTATACTCGTACACTCGAACACAAAGAAACAATGTGCCTCGTACGCACGGCTAACACATACTAATTCGATTGTCCTTCTTATATTGAAAGAGGTCTAGTAATTAATAACTCATATTGTGTGTGTGTTACAAAATTAAAATAAAACATATTTTAAATATTTTATTTAGACACATAATATAGATATATAAATTATTACACAATACATGTCTCGCCAGCAGGAACTGTGTTGAGACAGGCAAAGTTTAAAGTAGATATTTGCAAGACAGTACGTGTAAATCCTCACGTAGTAGACGTAGTCCACCCATCTCTTCAATTCTAGTTTTAACGCTTTCGGTTTTTTTAATTTAGGTCAAAATCCACCCAAGATCAAGATTGAAAAAGGTACCCCACCCTTTCTTAGAACTGCTATAGGAATGAATACTCTCGTGTCAGTTCTTCTCATCAAAAATTCAGAAACAGAAATATAATAAAATTGCCTTATAAGAAAAAAATATATACACAGAATTGTCTAAAGTACAGAGGTGTAAAAACATATGATGAGAATAATATTTCGAAATTTTCGTGATTAACTTTGTGGAAGTTCATTGTAAATAACTATGAATAGAACACAACGTTGTTTACTTCACACAATGACAGTTTAATTAAATAAATTAATTAAATTAAAGTAGTATATTACTGAAGATGATGCAGTAAGCATCGAAAACGTTTTAATTTATTTATTTAATTAAACTGTCATTGTGTGAAGTAAACAACGTTGTGTTCTATTCATATATGATGAGATGCTAGAAAACATGAAGAATATAAATAAGATGAATGAATTTAAAAACAAATGCTATAATTATTGTAAAAGTAGTGTAGAATTGTAGAGCATAAGATGTATTATTTATTAGGTATAGGTTGTACCGTAGATTAGATTAGATGTAAATGTAAATATGTAGGTTATTATAGATAGTATATGAGTAATAGATTTAAGAGTATAAAGTAATAAGTACTAGTTATTATACAAATTGTAATGTTAAGTAACTTAAGACATAAATAATAATAAAATAAGCAAACCATGAATTTTAGTCACAATTTTTTAAGCAAATATTTTTTTATCAAATAAGCACTATTAAAAACAGACGAATATGCTAGGTTTAGAATTTTTCTCTCGTTTTGAATCAGATTTACAAGAATTTTGTTGTCTTAATTAATATACACGAATATTTCAAGTTTACATAAATAAAATAGAGCAGAATTTAAAGATAAGATTTTTCCCCCAGAAGGGAAGGAAGAGACGTCACATAATGGAGTCACGCACAAATTCACCGCAATTCGATAATTTCACATCACCGGATGTAATACAGATCACTCTACAATCTCCTAGTCGGCCGGTTTTCTCAATATCCCTCAGCGGGAGACCCACACTCTGATAAACCCTCTTTAAAGTTTGAGGATCCTTTATTGTACAATAGATTCTTATTCCGTAGGAGAAGGTAAGTTGTTCTCTCTGAACTATCTATCATAGTCTCTAGTACGTCCCTGAGTATATTAAATTGACCTAGCATCAGTCTCATCCAATCAAACACATACCATGGGAAACGTGCTGCCTGAATTAAAAAATTGTGGCTGTCCTGTCCAACAATGAGACCCATCGCTTACGCAGTACCGTTTAATAAGCTAAAGCTCCTTTATTAATTAGTCTTGCTCATTCGCCGCTTGGTTGGCATTTTTTAATGCAAAAAGCAACCGCTTAAGGGTAAGTACTCCCGGATGGTGGTTTGCTACGATGATGTTGTCTAAGACGATTTTGCTCAACCTTTCTCTGCAGCTCGCAGATAGGATAGCCATCCTCATAGGATTTCCAATAGTATCTTTGATCTGTTCAGTATGAATCTAAGGAATATCTCATCCTCTATGATTGTCAACCATTTCATTATCGTACTGAAGATGTATCTGTAAATTTGGAGTACAGGTAATTCAGGTACAAAAGACTTGCATATTTAAATTACATAATCGCACATCTTATTATTAATTGATATTTATGGTGTTACTTTATGGTGCGACATGAATATTTTAATTTTGTCCAGGAATGACAGTTTCTCAAAATTCGCCAACCATATAATTAATACCAACCATTCTTCTGATAATCAAAGACTAAAACTATTACACTCGGTTCCTCATAAAGGTTTGATAATGAACAGTTTGGAAGCCGTTGAAATTCAATAGAACTTGAATTCTGAGAAAAAATTCATAAACAACATCACATTTTTACAAAAGTCTCCATAGCATCTTCCCCATAACCCCACTGCTCCACGACACGTAAGTCTACGCAAACATTTTCACAATTTCTGTATTTAGGTTAGTTATAAATTACACATGACGATGAGAAGGACAGCTCCTCTTGAAACTGTAGTCATGTTTTAACTCAACGTATGTGCATTACAAAGTTCAATTTAGTTTAAATTAAAAAATTAAAAAGTATATTTCTCTCAAATTCCATAAATCAATTGTAGATTTTCTCATTAGCGACATCTGTGGGGATTTAGGGGAATGAAAATGGCTTTGTACAGGCCGCATGGAAAGGCGGTTACAACTCATATGTGAAAGCTTGCCACACAATTTGAACATATATGTATACAACTTCCAAAAAATTAGTAAGCATGGTATATTCTATCATGGGTGGAAATGGCATTGTGTAAAGTGATCACTTAAGCCAACCATAAGATAGGTCATAAGTCCTATGTAAACCCAAATGACTTCTATATCTACTTTCCCATAAGAAACACAGTTTCGTCTCTGTGAGATATATATAATATATATTAATAGTTTAAATTAAAATACATAATCGCACTTTTAAAGAAATACATATTTCCGTCACAAAAACCATCTTCCGAAATTTATTTAAATGCTCTAGAACAGTGTTTCCCAAACTATGATTCGCGACCCACGTCGTGTTTATTATAGATAACGAAGTGCATCCAGATATCAATATAGTATCTGCAATTTTCACTCACTTAACAGAGTTAAAAAATAACTTTAACGCCAACTTAGAAGAAGAGATAAAAAAGTTCAACAGGATAAACTGGATTTAAAATCCATTTCAAGACAACATACCGACTGAAATGTCAACAAAAGAAAGTAAAGAGCTTATTGATTTATCAGAAGATACGTCGCTGAAAAATACTTTTCATTGCAAGCAATTAGCAAAATTCTGGCTTTCAGTTGCTGACACTTATTCCTGCTTGTTTGACGAAGCAATGAAATTCCTCCTCCTCTTCACTACCTCATGTGAAGTGGAATTTTCTGCCATGGTTTCTATTAAGACTAAATACAGAAATAAATTGAACGTATCGAATTCACTGCGATTAAAAGTGACTGAAAAGACAAAACAAAGTGCATGGTTGTTGGAAGAGAAGAAGTGTCGACAAATGTTGTTTTAAGTGGCGTCGCTATCAAACAAGTGAAAGAATTCACATATTTGGGTAGCAAAATTTCCCAAGATGGCCGCTCAGAGGCTGACATAAGCAGAATACAACAGGCAAAAGTCGTCATTAACAAAAAATCCAAAATCCTGGAATCCCCCAACATAGATTTAAAGATTCGGAAAAACTTGATTAAAACTCTTGTCTGGAGTGTGCTGATGTATGGCAGCGAAACACGGACCATCGGCCAGAGCATGTCCGAGAGGCTAGCGGCCTTTGAGATGTGGTGCTACAGGCGCATGGCGAGGATCCGTTGATCTGAACATATTCGAAACGATGAGGTGTTGAGCAGGGTAGGCGAAAAGAGGCGGCTCCGTAACAGAATCGCCCAACAGCGAACAATTTGGATAGGCCATAATATAAGGCATCCGGGCCTGCTTATAACCATCGTCGAGAGAAATTTCGAAGGCAACAATCGTAGAGGCCGCCCGAGATTAAGCTACGTAGACCAGATTATCGGAGATGTGCGCTATAGCACCTACCAAGAGATGAAGAGGCTGGCAGGTGACAGAGAGGAGTGGAGAGGGCGAGTGCTTATTGCAGACCAATCCTAGGATTGCGACCCAAAAAATAAAAAGACTAAAATTGAAGTCAACGCTAATGCTGTTATGACAAAAATATGCAACAGATTCTTCCTTCCCATCAAAATATCACATATTAACATTTTTCGTAATACAACATTTCGATTATATTCGGAGGTTTTTCTTTTTTCCTTAATTGAACAGTCTTTCGTATGGTTACAATATGAATTGGGAAAATGTGAGACAGGAGGTGGGTCCCGAATTTTTTTATTTTTTTTGGTGGGTCCCGGTCCTGTCAGCTTTGGGAACCACTGCTCTAGAATCGAACCCTGGGTGCAAAAGGTTAAACTGAAAAGGGATCTGAAAATTTCTAATAAAATAAAGTTCGCAGGACAATGAGCATATGTGGGTCAGGCGAAGAAATGTATGAGATACGGGCGGCCATATTAGAGAAAATTGTGGAGTGGAAAGGGGTAAGAGAGTCAATATGGCATCAGCGAAATTCTAAAGATTCCCTTGCGAAGAATTCGATTTCTCGGTAGACCGCGAGAGCCTAGCAGTAATAATATTAATATCTATAATTATTTTAGCGATAACGGTTTGAAATACCAACATTCTGATGCCTGTAAATTACCATAATATTATACAAAAGTGAAACCGCACCATCTTCAAAAACATACATTGTTAGGGATAGTGGTATCATACAAAAGGTTACAATAAACTGATTATAAAAATACATTTTAAGGAAATTTTATCGTAACTGTCGAAACAATGGTTGATGTATTGGAGAAGAATAGACAAACAAAAAAATAGATATCTCATTACCGACGGCGACATCTATACTGGTTTATGGGAATCATATATTTTCAACTACAGGTGGCGGTAGTAAAAAAACAATACGCATATTAAACGAGGTGTGCATATTAAACATATAAACAACTAACAGAGTGTTAGTTAAATTAGTATAAACCACTTCAAGATTTTAGGTCTACCGGTTTCGAGACGTACCCGTCTCTTCGTCCTATGGAGCTAGGACCTAGGACCAACGCTACACTACAATGTTCACAACACTCTACACCACAACCATAGTACTGTTAACCTTTCACCAATATTTATCACATGCGTGTTAATCTTGTGAAAGACAAGCATGCACTAAAATCTGGAAGTGGTTTATACTTATTTAACTAACACTCTGTTGTAATGTCTAACCACAAATTTAATGCTTTAAATATTAAAAATATTAATAATAATATAAACAACTTCCAAAACTTTGATAGATGTGGTAGTCTATCATGGGTAGAATTGGTGAATATTGCATTGTGTATGCCCTATGGACATACAAAAAGACTCCATACCTAATTTCCCATATAAAAAAAAGCTTCGTCTCTATGAGACATCTATAATATATCTTGATCAAGAAATGACAATTTTATACGTGTTGCTTTTGATTTATTGTGAATCAGATCCTTGTACAATACATATTGAATTTTCCGAAGACCACTCGTTTTCCAGCAGATAGTGCGTGTCCACGTTCAAACTTTAAAGCGATAAAGCTGCCGGTGCGCTTGGCATGGGTGCGAAGAATGGGTGAGGTGGCCCTCGCACGCGTTTAGAGATGTCGGCCATCAGTCTTTAACGCTGCAACTAAGGAATGCAATCCCGAGTCGGGATTGCCCTTTCGGGGTCTCTCGAGATTAGAATTTACAATCCCGCGGCATCCTTAGGGATCGGGATCCCGAATACCTTGATGTTATTTTGTTGTTTATAGAGCTGAATAGCAATTAACGACAACGCCTTGCAAGCAATTTTAATAAAATGTTCATTGTTAATCATCTCATTAAAGTTTTTGTAGGCGTTTTTCCAAGCATCAATCAGTCAATATAGTAGTAGTTTTTATTGCTATGTTAGGTTGATAAATTACAGCAAATATTATTCAAAGCTATTTTCATTATTTGAATGTGACATGAACATAAGTTTTAAGTACTTACTAAAAGCTCTTTAGACATACACAATTAAATATACAAAATATAAAAATGCTGATTAATCCCGATAATCTCGTCCGATTTTTCGGTTCGGGATTGATCCCGATCTCGCGGGATCAGGATTGCATTCCCTAGCTGCAACATGCTATGAGGCCCAACAACTGAAACAAAATGCATCACAAAAATATCCAGATTTAAGTATATCACACAGAATCATTGTGACCTAAGTAGGAATAGAATACGTGCGTTTATATTGACCGGGCCTCTTCTATTTATTTATCTTGATTATTTAGTTCCACACGTAATGGGCTAATACATGATTTCACTTAAACACATTGCATTGAATCTGGTCATTTAAAAGTTTTTACAATAAAATTTTTGCACTCCTGTTTAAACCTCCTTATATTCACCGAGTTTTGAATTACTTTTGGTAGGCTATCGAATATTTTTACACCTTTGTACGTCATACAATTTTGTGAGGTGATTTTCTTTTTCTTTGGTAGTCTTATGTTGTCGCTTCCTCTTGTATTATAAGAATGAAAGTGTGTTTAATTTTAAATATTTGTACCAATACATTATACTTTATTCTTTGATTTACTTCTTCTAGTCCTGGGGCATTCAATATTTTTGTTATTTTGGTTCTCCTATTACACTTCAATATTATGCGCATCGCTCTGTTTTCTACTATATGAAGTTTTTTTAGCATTCCTTCGTTGCTTATAAATAATATACTGAAGCAATAATCTACGTGCGGAAAAGTCATAGTATTGTATATTGATAAACTTGTATTTTTAGTTGTATATCTTATTCTTCCAATTAAGGACATTTTTTTGCGATTTCCTTCACAAAATATTCAATATTTTTTTAAAATTATAATTGTAAATTGTATAAAAACTTGGATTAGTGATTTTTCATGTTAAGTTTGTGATCGTTATACTAATACGAGGAAACTGTCAACGTATGTACATATTTTTCGTTGTATCTAGAATCTTTGGTGCACATTCTGTGCCCAACGCGAGTCGCCGTGACACACTAGGGGGATGAAAATACGGGATAGGGAGGTTGATAGGATGGGGGTGAATAAGAAACGAACGTGGACTGTAATTTGATATAGGAAGGAAAGAAACACGGTGATAGATGAATCTACCGCCATGAGAGTATCCAACGTCCTTCTGGTTCATTGCGATTTTTAAATTAATTGACAATTCAATTTAAAAAATACTTGTTGTTAAGGGCTACTTCAATCTGTATTCCATAAGCATGCTACACAATGATATTCCATTCGACGATATCCGAACACTCCCTCGACTCGATCACGAATGATACTCTCCCCTTGAAAGGCAGCTTTCGACTATTTAGGTATAGGGCGAAGAGAGTTGGGGAGGAGAAGGGGGGTCATGGTCGAACGCCAGTTGCGGATAGGGTCTATAAATATACAATACCGAAAACATTACAGACAGATCAAGTCTGTAAGAAAATGCCTTCCCCAGACGCAGCAAAGTCACTGATTAGTCATCTCGCGGCTGGACTATTGTAACTCAATATATGCAGGACAGCCTAGGATAGACTTGGATAGACTTCAGTCAGTGATGAATGCTGCGGCGAGGCTTATATTCAAGGCATCAAAGTTCTCGCAGATATCCTCAACGCTAAAGCAGCTACATTGGCTTCGCCTGCCGGAGCGGATAAATTTCAAACCCTCTCTGATGGTGTACAAAGGTCTTCAAAGAAAAGCACCACAATATTTGATCAACCTCTGTATCCCAAACAATACCACTGGAAGACGGCCCACACTGCGGTCAGTTAAATCGGAGGCACTCTGCAGGCTGGTAGTACCAAGGAGACCTGCAGCCACCAAGTTTGCGGAACGTGCTTTCAGCTTTGCGGGCCCAGCTATGTGGACTCAGCGGCCTCCAGTGCTGCAATCTATGGAGAACCAGGAACACTTCAAGAAGAGTCTAAAAACTCATTTTTTTGGGATGTCGCACATGTAAAGCGTCCTTGAAGCGTCTCTTACGCAAAAATGGTGCTATATAAATTAACATAAACATAAACATATATAATTGGAGCGTTTTGCTGTTTTAAACGTCTTGTCTGTAAAATTGACTGGCCTGGTATAGTACGGTAGTGGTGCAATGTAACTGAAAAAATTATACAATCAGGAAGGTGGGTATTAATCAATTCAATAAACTTTTTACAGAATTGTTTCAATTAATGATGGTCACAATGGTTTAGAACTTATTAATAAAAGACGCGGCAATAAGTAAGATCGCAGGCGGTGTTTGGTGCAGCTGTTTTGAATGACGTCAGTAGCTACAGAAGCAGGGCGATGCCTCAGTTTTTGGGCCCCATAGCATGTTGCAGCCTTAAAGATTTTAAAAAATGTATATTTAATCTGTTGTGTATGAGACTGATGCCCTATAGGGCTTTTTCAATAGATAGGTATAGTGTATATTAACATAATAGATATATAGTTTAGAGAAGAGAAAAAAAAAACATAATACATGTAAACATAGTAATGACAAAGTGAGAAGAAAATACTTAGAATACAGATTCAAACAAATAAAGATAAATAAAATATGTAAAAAGCAAGAAGCATAAGAAAAACATAATAATATAGAAATTTAAAAACAAAAAAAATAGTAATAATGTAGAGAGAGAAGATATAGCACAAGCTTTGAAAGTCATAATATAATAATAAAATATATATACATACAAATCAATTATATAAGTCCAATTCGATAAAAACTAGTAATCTTTCAGTACACCTTTTAATATATGTTTGAATATTATACAGTTATTGGCAAAGATGTCCAGTTGCTCGTATCTGTTTACTAGTCTAGGAAGCCTTTGCAGTGGGGAATTAAAGAAATAGTTAGTAGCTGAAGTTTCCACGGCAAAACCTGCATGACTTCTAGTTATGCGAGACGGAACTCGCAAGCAGATACGTTCTAGTAGTTCAGGACAGTCGATAGTGCCATTAAGTTTTGTTTGTCCTTAAAGGTTGATTTTTAATCCAGTGTACTTAAAAAAGCTGCGTCTTTATTGCAATAGACGCTTTGATGGTTTATAATCCCTTATTCCTGTCATATATCCCAACCTTAAGAGTCATGAAATTTCGATTAACTTCTCGACATCGGGTTCTTGTGACATGGAGTAAAGCTCATCATTAAAATAACATCTCCATACGCCTCCACAATAACTTACTGGTCTATAAATTCAGCTAAGTATTTTTCTGTCAAAGGTGGCTAGGGATTTCCAAAGCTTGTTTAGTTAAGGACAGGTTTTATCAAGTTGACGAAGCGCTCACTGTTATAAAAATGCAATTAATAATACAAGAAGTGAATTAATTATTTTATACTCTTCAGTGCGCCTGATTGTAGGCAGCCTGCATAACAACATAATATTGAAATGGGTAACTTAATCTTGAATGGACTCCCACAGTAAGTGTAAACTCGAAATAATTTGCATAGAACTAAGTAAATTCTGAAAGGTAGGCCTAAGGTTAGTTACCCTAACATATTTTTTTTAGCCATGAACTGTTAGTTGACTTACGATGGTTTAAGTTTTTAATGTTAAAATAAAACCTGAATTCAATATACATTTACGGATTTCAGTTCACAGTAGGTACATAGGTTATTTATAAGTTTGCGTGCATGCTTGCTTGTATGATTTTGCAAAGTTGTTTTTTAGGACCCTTCATAAAAAGTTTGTACGATTCTCACCCAATGTACAATATAAATTTGTATCGTATTATATGGAATGCCATTCATCCGTCTATCCATGCAGCAGACAATTTTGTGTTTGACAGCTGGCAAAGTCATAGAAGCGAGTGGATAGAGATGAACTGTGCAATTAATCACAGTGAACATGAATAAAAAAATAATCATTTGGGTCACAGTAATACAAAAAACAAAATCTTTCGAAACAAACTATTTGCTTACACAACGGCTGTCAAAAAATTTTTTAACACAAAAGAATTGGTTACATTTGGATAAAAACAGACCGCGAAATTCAAAAATTCCGCTTATTTTTTGATCATATCTTGTATATAAAAAATAGGGTAAAAACACCAACTTCTTCTTCTTCATTTTGTGTATAGTTTTCTGGGATATTCTGCCGTGTGTGTGTGACCTCTCTGGCCAACGTTTCGGATCCCATTGCAGGGTCCATCATCAGGGCTGATGACATCAGCCCTGATGATGGACCCTGCAATGGGATCCGAAACGTTGGCCAGAGAGGTCACACACACACGGCAGAATATCCCAGAAAACTATACACAAAAGATTCCGAACGGCCGTGAAAACCTAAGGACATTTTTCTTCTTCTTCAATCGCTCTACAGCTCATATCGAGACCCGCAATATTTGTTCCGAATCCCTTTTGACCTCGTCTTCCCATCGCAGTCTACGTCTACCGACTCTTTTTCCTCCTGACTGTCCCTCGGGACCCTCCTAGGCATTCTCTGCATATGCTCCACCTATCTCAGCCTACTCAGTCGAGTGTGTACAGAGAGCTTTGGAGCCTTAAAGATGTTATATAGCTCGTCGTTGTATCTTATTTTACGTTTTAGTTTCGCGATCTTTCATGGGTCCATGGCACTCTTCTTTCAAATAGTGCATAATGTATATGCAGAGGCGTTTGACATTTTTTCTGATAATATAACTGTGTATAAGACAAAGCTGATATAATTCTTTACATCTTAACGAAATGGAAATGGATAATAAATTTTTATTTTTCTTCTTACTACATAAACTTCTCTTTGACTTTACAAAAATCTATATGATGTACTTGAATCTTTTTAACTGCAATCTATTTATTCTTCTTCTTAATACTTACAATAATTTTCTTCTTACTATTTAAACCTCTCTTTTTAATTTACACAAATCTATATTTGTGTAATAATAATTATGTATTTCTTCTTCTTCTTAGTACTTACAATCATTTTCTTCTCACTACTTTAACTTCTCTTTTTATTTTCCAAAAATCTATTAAATGCACTTGAATCTTTAACAGCAATCTAAATTTACACAATTCTTTTAGATGTACTTGTACCTTTTAACTGTATATCTGTCTTATAATTTTTTTAAATTTATATTCTGTATATTTGTAAAAGCCCGTGAGGGCGTTAAATAAATAAATAAATAAAGAAATAATACACCACTTCCATAATATTCTAAGAATACATTCTTGAAATTCCTGGGCTCCATTATACCAGTAAGTACCACAAAAGACCTTGATGTAGAGTATAAAGTTAATACAGCATGGCTCAAGTGAAGGTTATGGGGGTAGGTTCTTGTTAGGGCGACGTCTAGCGGATGTCTCCCCAATAAAGGAATTTGTGTCGGGCGACACCTGGCGGCCGTTCGGAAGTTTGTGTAATTAATTCACATGAATAACCGGTTGAAATAACCGGTATGACCATCACCTACAGAAGCATATTTTTTATAATCAAACTTTGTGACTTGTTGTTATCTAGGATAAGAAATTTCCTGCATTTACATTAAACGGCAATTTGGATCAGGCTCAAACAGTTATACTACAAATAAAAATGTCAATAAAATGAAGTGCCATTTTAGTAAAAAACTTCGCCTAAAGGTTATTTTACATAAAAACAGTTAAGTCCTACACTGAAATTAAAATTTGAAATTGCGGACTTATAGAAATGAGCGTTTTCAGTTACACGCTTTTATTTAGGTACAGTTTTAGCTAGAAATCTTTTAAATAATATTTGATTCACTCCACTCCTTGACCAACAATTGTTCTGAAATTTGACAGAGAGACATATTCTGGATGACAATACAATAAACATTCATTATTGCCTGGATTTTTTTTTACAAATCGATATAGTATAGATATTAAGTATCAGTTTTGTTCACTTAAGTAATTTTGACCATGTTCTGACCTTTTTGCTAGCTACATATAATTAAGATATTCACAAATGTCTAGTACACAGCAAAGATTCTAGTAAGTAGGTAATTAGAAAAGGCACAGAAATTTAGCATTAGTTTATATGGGTGAGAGTATCAATTTTGCGTCTTCCCATAATATGAATCTAGGATTTCATGGAATTTAGTATCGGATTATATTCAAATAGAAATAGTAGATGAATATATATACCTAGGACACAAGATAAAAATGAACAAAGATAACCAAACAGCAGAATTGTCAAGACGAATAAGAATGAGCTGGGCTGCTTTTGGCAATCTCAAACATATCTTCGAGAACAAAGACATCCCAATTAGCCAAAAAAGAAAAGCCTTTGATTCATGCATACTGCCAGTGATGACGTATGGATTGGAGACAATAGCTTTTACAAAGAAATGTGTAGAAAAGCTCAAATGCGTGCAACGATCCATGGAGAGATCCATGCTTCGAGTAAGCCTAAGAGATGACGAAATTAGGCGCAGAACTAGTGTAGTGGATATCATGGACACGTTGCAAGGCAGGATGCTACAATATGGCCTTCCAGAGTTCTGAAATGGAGACCTTGGGAGAATAAAAGAGGCATCGGAAGACCTCAAAAGAGATGGGCCGATGATATAGCCGCTGTGGGGGGAAGAAATGGCTACAATTAGCAAACAACAAGGAAGTATGGAAAGAGAAGGAAGAGGCCTATATCCAGCAGTGGAGAGACGAAGGCTGATGAAGAAGAAGAAGAAAAAAATTCAATTAGACTTTGTTGCATTTTGAAGAAGTTGAAGCTCCTTTGCACACATGCAGTGTGTGTTCTTGTGATGTGTGAATTAAGTATCTTTGTTCTTGTGCCGATTGTAGTTCGTTTCGATCGTCAGCTTCCACCTGACAAGTTTGGAGGTCGTTGGTCAGGAAGCCATGACGTGTCACCAAGCCACCGGGCAGCCGGGGTCGGGAGGTCCCAGCAAGACAATGGACAGGGCCGGGCAGAAAGTAATGTAATAAAACACGCGGCACGATATCCTGGCGGCGATGTGAACACTCGGGGCCCGCGGTGCGCACGCGACCCCCTTCCATGCGCAGGGTTGTAATGAGTGATTCTTAAAAAAAAATTAAATTCTTAAAAATTTTAAGCTGCGAGTCTCAATTAATTGGGATGTTTTGAGTTTGTTCAAATCTTTCAGAACAGTGCTGGATTTATGTCACAGAGACATTATTAATCAATTAATGTATATTATAAAGTATATTGCTCTCAAATTCCGTAAATCAATTGTAGATTTTCTCATTAGCGACATCTGTGGGGATGTAGGGGAATGAAAATGGCTTTGTACAGGCCGCATTGAAAGGCGGTTACAACTCATATGTGAAAGCTTTCCACGTAATTTGAACATATATACAACTTCCAAAAAATGAATAAGCATGGTATATTCTATCATGGGTGGAAATGGCGAATGTTACATTGTGTAAAGTGATCACTTAAGCCAACCATAAGATAGGTCATAAGTCCTATATACACCCAAATGACTTCTATACCTACTTTCCCATAAAAAATATAGTTTCGTCTCTGTGAGATATCTATAATATACATTAATCTAATTTCTCTAATCCATCGCGCTTAAAGGTAATATGTGTGGTATAAAAGCAAAGGCAGTAATATACAAAAAAATTAATGCAGTCATCGAAGATTACATATTTATAATGTACTGAATTCGAGATTTTGTAGGAAACAAAGCCTATAAATTAGATGAAATCTATAATTTAGAACATTTTATGTAAGTAATCCTTGGTAACTGCATTAAATTTTTTTTTTTTGATATTTTTGCTTTGGTTTTGCTTTTATACCCCATATATAATGAATAATTCTGAATGTTAAGGCATTAAAATATATTTCATCTTGGTATTAATTTGCTTAAGAATATTACATTCATAAATTCTTCTCCTCTCTTCCCAGTATTCCCGTTACAACCATTTAATAATTTATCTGTCTACGAGAGCTTCTGATTCTTTCGGAACTTAAGTAGTAAAATATAAATATAATATGCTTTATATTTTTCACACAATTTGGTAATCACCTGATATTTTACGTATTGTTTGAAATATAAGTCTTAATCTTCCGTGTGTAGTTTTAGGGGTATTTTTCCCTGTATATGTGACCTCTGTGGGTCAGAGAGATCAGATATACACGGCAGAATATGCCCGAAAACTACCCACAAAAAATTCTGAACGGCCGTGAAAACCTGAAAACATATATTCCTTTATGGTCATTTTTGATATATATGTATTTTTTATTATTTATTTTAAATGATAAATTCCTATATATTGTTTTTAAATACAGAATATATCTTTCTCTCAGGGTATTTTGAATTTTAAATATTTTGGTAATAAAAACGTACAGTAATTAATAATTCATATTAATTTCAATACATGGAATACATAACGTAATATTGTGAAGTGCTTTTAATATGTGATTACTTTAACTTTGTTTTTATTAAAATTCGAAGTTGCCTTATTGAAAACAAACGGATGAACGAAATAATATATATTTTTCAAACTTCGTGTAACAATAATCTTCAAAATATAAAATTGCTAAATAACACAAACATGTATATTATATAATATGTAAGCCGTTGTCGTAATATTTAAACTCAAAATTCTTTAACATGGACTAATATAAACAAAAACGATTAGTCTGGAAATTCCACTATTAACATAACATAATTATATATAGAGTAGGAGTATGTGAAATACCCGTAATTAGTAACACTGGAAAACTTTGAAATCAAACATTATAATTTCGTTGTCTGTACGTCTGTCCGTCTGTCCGTCTGTCCGTCTGTCCGTCTGTCCGTCTGTCCGTCTGTCCGTCTGTCTGTCCGTCCGTCTGTCTATCTATCTGTCCTCGACTTAGCAAAGACGCGAACCGTTTCATGTTCCGTTAGAATTGTACCTTTAACTGCCGACAGGGGAAATATAAAAAAATATTCAAATATTTTGATAAATGTCGTTATTAGTATGCGATCTATAAATAAGTAAATACTTATGTTTTAGGAACTGTCATGTTAAACTTCCATCATTTTTGACGGGTTAATAGTTAATTAATAAATTGCTCATTAATTTTCATTAATTAATTTTAAATTGCTAATTAATATGTATAAATTAAATACATATTCTTGCTATTTTAAAGCTTAAGAGGTTTCGAAAAATATGTTGTAAGAACTCGCTTGTCACCAGAGTCAATATATAATATTAAAATACGCAATCACTGCTTCTTTCCCTGCATGATTATATTGATGTACGTTATCTGGATGCCAATGTAGAGCTTCTCAATAAACTAAAACGCTATCAAAACGTACGCACCCGTTTCACATTCAATCTCATAATATTTCATCATCATCATCATCTTCTTCCCCTTGTCATAGTCGGGTCGGGGGCCCAAAGACTCGACAAGGTGCTTCCTTGATCCCCTGTCTTGCGCAGCTTCTGCTCGAGTCAACCAGTCCAGACCCATTCTGTTTTCAAATACATTTTTTGTTGTCTCTCCCAGCTTAATCTGGGTCGACCCACCGACCGTCTTCCCTCTGGGGTTGCCAAGAGGATTCTTCTTGGTAATCGTTCCTCTGGCATTCTGAGCACATGTCCAAGCCACCTTAGTTGTGATTTTTCTATGTGCAGGAGTAGGGGCTCCATGCCGAGTGTGTGCCTTATGTCGGCACTTCTCACTCTGTCCATCAGTAAGACTCCCGCTACGCCCTTAGAAAACTCATCTCGGCAGCCTGGACCCTTGATCTCACTCTCTCCGTCAGGATCCAAATTTGATGGCCATATATTAGGAATATTTAAATTCACGAATTTCCGCAATTTTCTCAGTTGGCCTACTTAATGTTTTATCTCTACTTTACAATGTCTTTTTTAACCCTCACTAATCTCAGTATCTGAAATATAAATTCTACTTTTTATCTCGTCATGGACATCCACTCCGTTCAATTTTATTTTATATATTTATTTATATATAAAAAAATGTACACATTTTGCTTGGACTACGCCTATCTCTATAGAGAAATCTGTGCCAAGACAGGCAAACTTAACAATGATTACTACAATTTTTCACAGAAAACATAGCACATAAATACACCATTTATTATATATTATACATTAAAATAAGTATGCAAGCAGTAGAATAAGAGTGCAAGAAAAAAATAATACTTTAAAAACAATAGTACAGAATTAAGCAACAGAATATAAAATGAATAAATAAACATCTTAATAATTGTGTCCCGGTCCATAATTTTATATAAAAAAAATATGGAAACAGTAAGTGAAGACTCCACGGGAAAAACAATGAATGTCAAGAAATGTTTATTCAGAGAAAAACAGTTTTTTGTAGTTTCAAAGTCCACATTTCTTTCACTAATGCTCTTTTTATATAAATATTGAATCAACTTACTACAATGTAAATATATTTTATGTACGTACATTAAATGTATGTACTGTAAAATTGACGACGACGTTTTTTGACGTTCGGTGGGCGGTTATTCCTGTTTCGTGCGTTGGATAAAATATATAAATTTTACTATTACAGCGGACCAGACGGTTTTACCCGATTGTGATTTTTTGTATAAAATGATACCCCAAAAAGTCAACAGATGGCATTAAAAGGTCAGTTTCACAAAAAAACCGACATTCATGTTTTTCATGTGGGGTCTTCAAGTATAAGCCAGAATAACAGAAAATAATGTGTAAAATCAAACAGCCAATCATAAAAAATGAATACCTAGCATTAATATCACTGTTTACGCAATTCTTCAATAGTATAGTCTTTTTAATAATTATATATATTGAGGGTGTTGCTCGGATATACAACCAGATACATGTCGAAAGTATTAAAAAAAAACTTTTGTAGTTGCTCTTGGAACGGCCTATATATAAATGCACTGATTATAGCCTATATATAGGCTATAATCAGTGTACGCTTGTCTCTGACAAGATTAACAAGCATGTGGTCAATATTGGTGATAGTTTAACGATACTATGGTTGGGGTGTATAGTGTTGTGAATACAGTAGTGTAGTGTTGGTCCTGACGAAGAGACGGGTATGTCTCGAAACCGGTAGACCGTAAATCTGGTAGTGGTTTTTACTAAGTTTACTAACATTCTATTATTATGTCTAACCACAAAGTTAATGCTTTAAATATTAATAATAGTAGGTTCCAAATCGATGAAGACTATCACGTGATACGCAACAATCCTCGACTTAACGAGTATTGCGAATTTTGTTTGTTGTTAGCTTGTATCATAGAACATTTTCAAACGGCTATTATAGTATACTTTAAATTAAAATTTCGCCTTTAAATTAACTTGATTCATGTAGAATATATTCAAGTTAACGTTGCTGGATGACATCTCGTTGTAGTAATTAATCGTTCTAGGTAGAGGAGAGAAACGGCCAGAGATCTCATTGAATATTATACAGGGAAAATTATTAAATATGAAACATGTTTAATTATTATCAGCTGGAAACCTAGTAGCTAGTTATACACGGCTTTATTTTGGAAATATAAGTAATTTTAATAATGTTTGTACCAAAGTTTAACTTTGACAGAATAATATATAATAAGACTGAAATACAAGAATGGTAGATTTTCTTATATATTACTTCATTTTGGAATTAATACATAAACGAAGACAAACCTGCTTTTGACACGGTTATGCAAGCCAGCACGTAACTTCAAGTCACATCAGTTTTTTTTAATTATAACTCTCCAAATTTAAGTTTTAATATAAAAAATACTCAGATAATTATAACAATAAGTACTTCGTTAAAATGCTAGAACTAGTCCAATTATTACTAATTATCATAAATTATAAATAATAAGTTATAAACATTTTACTATTGTCTATTTTCATACTTTTCTGAATGTGTTATATTTTTTTCAATAAGTTGTCATGATGACATTATATTATATTACATATTACCATTGTTTATTTTTTAGTTTTTTTAAATAGTTATAATTATGTTTCTACTCTCTGCACATATATTCCTCTGCTACGCACGAAGAGAATAGCATTTATATTTTCATCTTCTGGTTTGGGTTTTCTGGGAAAGTGTTTTGCGATGATGCGACATAACATCAACAATCACAACAACACATCAGCCCTGATGGTGAAACCAGCAATGGGATCCGAAACGTCGTAGAAACACGGCAGAATGTCCCATAGAACTTAAACAAGAAAATTCTGACTGCCGCGAAACCTAAGAACGTTCTAAATCTTCTTTCATAATCTAAACGTTAATATGTACCTTCATTCTTTTTCAAATCATATTATAACGAATAAAAAAAATGCTAAGAAACTATAGATTTTGTTGGTCTGGTCGCGTGTAGACGCTAAGAATTTGAAAAAAAAAAATTATGGACCCTCCAATAAGATACGAAATGTCCGCTAGAACGATCTCAACGTATATTATGATTAAAACTCTTATCAGAAGATTACCAAATCATATATTAAGATTAAATATAAAAGGAAACGTCAGATTCCACCCTGTCAAACATGACCATTAATTACAGCTGCTATAATTTGACGTCTCTCCCACCCCCATATCATGTAGGTAGCCGGTACTACCCAAACATTAGCCGGCAATGACGAGTCGTCTTCGTTTTTCAATTATCTATGGAATTCGAGGCCTAGAGATATTGTCTTTTATTTAAATTCCGAACAAGGCCGAGGTGAGTTTGTGGCGGGCAAACATGGTCCAATTGACAATTTTTATTTTTCTATGCAAACAGCGGCCATTTGAATGGGGCCTGTATTTACAGTGTAATTAAATTGAATTGAGTTTAATTTGTTTTACCACGAATTTGATGTACGAAAGTACGTGAAATGTAAAAAGCGACCTACTCCTCAGCGTAATAAATTGGTTTTGTATTTATTGATTGTTTTAAGAATTATGCAAAAATTTCATGTATGTTTTTTTCAGTTTCAGTTTCAGTGCCGATAAATCGGCGTTTATTAGCTAGATAACATCTTTTTTTTAATAACAGCTTACATCAAATATGATTAATGGTTAGAATATGATATTTTTCTTCTTCTTCATCAGCTTTCGTCTCTCCACTGCTGTATATAGACCTCTTCCTTCTCTTTCCATCCTTCCTTGCTCTTTGCTAATTGTAGCCATTTCTTTCCCCCTACAGCGGCTATATCATCAGCCCATTTCTTTTGAGGTCTTCCGATGCCTCTTTTATTTTCCCAAGGTCTCCATTTCAGAATTCTGGGAGGCCATCTTGTAGCATCCTGCCTTGCAACATGTCCTGGCTTTTGCCATTTTAGCTTCGCTACACGATCCATGATATCCACTACTACTTCTGCGCCTAATTTCGTCATCTCTTAGGCTTACTCCAATCATGGATCTCTCCATGGATCGTTTCGTAAATTTAAGAACAAAGTTTGTGAGTAAGATAGTAATAAGTACAATTTACAGTTTTTTTTGTGCAGGCCTTTATTGTTACCTACCTCGATAGGTACATAAATTACCTGTTCTGAAGTAAGTAGCCATTCCATTCATTGGGACTCCATTAAAATGTCTAATTGTATGGTTGCGTTATTAAAAGAATAAGAATAAAGTAGAGTAAAGTAATAAAGATATAACAAATAAAGTAATAAGAATAAAGGTTAATAACATAAGAACAAAAGCATAGAATAAATGTCAAAAGTATAGAGTAAGCGTCATTAATGAGTGGTCATCGATCTTCGGTCATGGGATTATCGGTTATTATCAAATCATCTGAGGCCTCTTCCAGGTGTCTTTTACCAGTTTTAGAGATAATGATGTTTCTTCTTTCTTCTTTATTCAGACCTCTATCTATCGCAGAACAGACCACAATCTGTTCTGCGACAGTATTGTTCATTTGAGCATCTCTTCCAGCTGGTTCTTCCCAATATTGAATAGCTATTCAGTTAGCAATGCACGGTTTGGTTATTTCTATGTGTATTTGAGAAACATTTGTTTTAAAAATACTTTACATAATACACTGGCTTCCTATTACGGAAATTCCGAGTACGATTCCTAGTAAAGTCACAAAACAATCCAATTTTCTGAAGTCTGGACGATTTTGGGATGTATTCTGCTACAATTGTGTTGTTTGATAAATATATAGTTTATTTTACAACTAAAAACTTGTCTTAAGGACAGTTGAGTGGTAAAATCCATAAAGAAAAAAATAATGTTCTTCACAAAAGTTTTTTTATAATATTATAATGTAATTTAAGGTACACAAATGTGGATTAAACCCTGGCGATCAGGCAAAACATGGTACTGTATTTTTGACGGGTAATGCAGGCTCGGCGATAGAAATATCGCTATCGTTGCCGCCTTCGGATTTACTGGACCGGGGTTCATGCCCCATCTCCGGTCATTTAATTTCTTTTTTTAGCCGTAAATTACGGACGTTACACGAGATTACTGGGACGGACGCACGGACTGACAAAATAAATTATTATTACTTCCAATGGAATTTTTCGTAATGCAAGATTACCTAGGAGGACTGTATTATAGGTCGACCACAATCAAAAGACCATTCCCTAGTTTTGTCCGGTAAGAAAAAAGCGGGGGAAAGTTGCCTGACAAGTCCGTATTACAAGCCTCAATGTGATATTCCAAATAAATATATATTTTTTAGTTTAAAAAAGGTTACTTGCTTACTAGAAAAAATTCTTTTGTGTTCATTTTTTGCATCGTAATAACACACATTTTTTGCGCACATTCTTTTGAATGTGGTCTAGCTATAATGATATTGACATTATGAATGTGTAAATAAATAAAATAAATAAATAAATATAACTCTATTCCAGAATGTGGGGAGGTTCGTGCAATCCCACACATTCCATATAAAAGTAAATACACACATTAAAAATATTATATAAAACAAAAGAGAAAAAAAGGAAAATCATATAAAATAGAAGAGAAGTATTATATTATAAGTATTAAAAGTATTAAAAGAAATATATGGTAAAATATCGGCTTTAGCGAGCGATGGCAAGTCAATTATGCGGGGCCAGTATCTTTCTCCAGTGTGCATCGATGCTGGATGCTGGAGTAAGGCGGGCTTCCAGGATAAGGATATTTCCGGAGCTGTGTATCCTTTCCCTCATCCCTGCCACCCTGGATCTTATGAGGGCTGCAAAGTTGGGAACACGCCCCTCGGTGAACATACCGGAAGCGCTGCAATATCTGGGAAGGCCAAACATCATACGAAAGGCGTTGTTATATTGTATGCGAAGTCTTTCTATGCTGCTCTTTTTATAATTTGTCCAGAGTTCACGTGTATATAACGTTGCACAGAAGGCAAGGAAGAGCGTTCTTTTTACAGCGGTGCTACAAAGACGAAACCTTCTACACAGCATATTCGCTTTCACACTGAGAGCTCGTCTTTGCCTGTCAATATCGTCGTCGTCCATTAGATTATTTGTAATTATGTGTCTTAGATATTTTGTTCTTTCGGTCACCTTCAGGACCACACCGTTCAGAGTAACTGGAGGAATACTTGTTGGGCCCTGACCATACTTTATAACCAACAGTGCTGTTTTATTAGGGTTATAGAGCATGTTTGTTTCTTCAGCAAACACTTCACAGATCTTTAGAAGAATGCGTAGTCCTCTTATAGACGGTGCCATCAGTACCATATCGTCAGCATAACTGATGTTGTTAAGACACTGTCCTCCGATGTGACAGCCTACCCCCGAGTTGTTTAGCCTTTGAGTGAGTTCGTCCATATAAAGGTTGAACAGTATTGGGGACATGCACCCTCCCTGTCTGACGCCGCTCGTCATGTGAACAGGTTCGGAAAGACTGTCTCTCCACCTTACTTGGTTTTCCTGTTGTCTATATGTATGTTCAAGAAATTGGAGCTTCTGGACTCCATACATTCAGATATCTTGGCGAAAATAAAAGCAAGAAGGCTGCAGTAGAGCTTCTTGCTTCCATCTCCATCTAGTGTCTCACCCTTTATAATGCCTTTGTTTACTGCTGAAAGCTGTATATTAGACTAGGTTGCTGCAGGTTCAAGAGGATGAGATGCAAAGTAATTCTTTGGAAATCTTAATCAAGATATATTATAGATGTCTCAGAGAGACGAGACTATTATTTTTATGGGAAAGTGGGTATGGAAGTGTTTTTTCGGTGTACATAGGGCTTGAGTGATCACTTTACACAATGTAAACTTCGCCATTCCACTCATGATAGTCTACCACAGCTATCAAACTTTTGGAAGTTGTATATAGGTATATGTTTAACATGCGCACCTTGTTTCGTATGAGCAATGGCGACATCTGTGCTGGTTTATGGGAATCACAAAGTTTTCGACTGCAGGAGGTGGTAGTATAAATACAACTCCCATACGAAATAAGCTGTGCAGGTTAAACATAAGTACAACTTCCGAAAATTTGATAGATGTGGTAGTCTATCATGAGTGGAATTGTTGAACGTTACGTTGATCACTTAAGCCAACCGGTCGTAAGCCATATGAACCAAAAAAACTTCCATACCTACTTCGCCGTATGAAAAATATAAAAAATGAGACATTTATAATATAACATGATCCGTGTTATACCCCTGAGGATAGAATCCAGTATATTTTCTTGAAAATTTTAAACATACTCAAAATATTATTTGGTTATCTCATTTCCAGTCCGAGATATTAAAGTTTTCAAATATTTATAATCTTAAATGCTTTTCGTCTGTATAACTATTAATTAACTTTGCAGTAACTTTGTGGTGCAACGTGATTATTTTAATTTTCACTAAATTAATGTTGTACTAAACACACGTTAAATTATTTTGTCACTAATTTAGTTTCAAAAGAAGTTGTAACTTTAACAAAACAATTCGAAAGTGTGTGTAGCACGAAGCGGAGTTTTGTGTGAAACATAAATATCTTCAATAATCGCAACAATCTGGGCACCCAATTACGATATTCACAATAATGGAGTAGAAAAAATCCAAAAAAAAAATCCTTAAATCTTTGACATATCGACAAGGTCTAAATGATTCACTTGATACATACGACAAGAGACTCAAAAATTTTCACCTAATCTCCTTAAGCAAAAGGAGAAATATTACAGACCTAATGACTCTCTACAAAATAGTCAATAACAACCTATACACCCCCTCAATACTATCACAAATATACATTAACATCCCTGTCCGATCAATGAGGTCTTCAAGCCTCTTACACACTAAATTTTATGACACCAATCTAGGCTAATTCTCTCCTCTACCTAGAATTTAACGAGATATCGTCCAGAGACTGCAAACTTGACATATTCTTTATAACACAGGCTTGGTTCAAAAGCGAAATATTGATAAACTTGGTTGATGGTCCCTCAAGCGTGTAATACATGCTTCGTCATAGACACGCGATGTTAACCATGGAACCCGTGCACTCACCATAAACCTGTTAATCTAGTCTTTATATTATACTCAATACTGTTTAAAATTTATTTATCTTTATGACACCTTTTAATATTTATTTATTTATTTTTATCATTAATTGTGTACTGTGAATGGTACCCACCGCTTACCCAGGACCGTTTTATGAGCAAAAGCTCCCATATCGGTCCTTCTCATTCGTCTCCAGGTTGACATTTTTTTAGCTACAATGCAAGACCGTGCTGCCCCGCACGGGTCGTATAAACCGGTGCGAGGCGGCACGGCCGCAAAAACAAAACCATTCACAGACCGACACCATTAGATACGTCTTTATTGCATAAAAAAAAATACATAAATAAATTCAAGAACAAAGAAAAGGTAAAATAACAAAATAAGAAAAATAATAATACAAAATAATACGAAATAATACAAAAATAATACAAGAACAAAGAAAAGGTAATAACAAAAGAAGAAAATAATACATAGTAGACGAATTTCGCGGTGGCGGCAGTGGATGGGTAAGGTCAAACAGACACCCCCTTAACAGGGAAAGAGACGATATAAAAAAAAATACATTTGGATATCCGGGTAGGGAAGCACAGGACCGGCAGGTCTTCGTCCAATGCAGGAGCCCACACATTAACACAACACCGGGGAATGACAGAGTCAAACCACCAATACACAAGAAAACTTATCGCACAGATCCCCTCAGGATTTCCCAACGGGACACCCACACCCGAATGAACCCTCGGAAGCATCCGAAGTTCCTTTCATTCCTCACTAGGACATCATTGGATGGACGTCCTGTCACGGTCATTCCAAACTCAGTTAATCCTGCTAACATATTCTCTCTCGCGTCATTCATGATCGTACATTCCCAAAGGATATGTTCCGCCGTTTGGGCCACCCGACCGCAAGCACACCACGGGTCAACGGAGAGTCCAAGATCGAAAAGCTTCGACCTGAACTCTCCGTGTCCCGATAGCATCTGAACAGTGTGGTGGTCCAGCGACGGAAAATATCCACTGCCCTTTTCCTTCACGGCCACCCTCGGAAAAAAGGAATGAGTCCATCTTCCGGTGGTGGCCGTGTCCCATCTTTCTTGCCAAACTATACATGATATTTCTCTCAATCTCTGACCCAACACCTGGTGTCGCAACGTCTCCGAGAGCCTGATGGTTCTACCAAAGTAGTTTACCTCCAGGCCCCTCCTAACACTTCGCCTGGCGCTGAACTCCAGTACCTCCAAGTCAGCAGGGAGCACCCCCGCTAACACCGGTAGGGCCGCACTGGACACAGTCCGATATGCTCCCGTCAGAGCCAGCAGGGGTACTCTCTGCCCCCGATTTAGAGCTGCGGCTACCACGCCGGTCCTCAGCCTGTGAGCCCATACCTCAGCAGCGTATGTGACTTGGGCCACATATGTCGCCCTATATACGAGGCGCATCGCCGGTGACCGGATGCCCCAGTCAGCGACACTAAGTCTCTTCATGGAGGCAAAGAAATCTCTCGCTCTGTCAGCAGTGGCCTTAACATGTGTGAGAAAAGAACCCGATGGGTCGAACGTTACACCCAGCCATTTGACCTCTCTTGCAAATTTCACGTTCATACTCCCCATTTTGACCACCGGGTTCCTCGCCTGACTCAAACCACCCTTCATCATCATGGCCACTGTTTTGCCAGGCGCCAAAGCCAACTTATTTCTAGCACACCAGTCCACAATCAGCTCAATTGATCTCTTACTCCTTTCCTCAAGCACTAAGCGGCTTCGTCCGGATACGAGCAACAGAGCATCATCCGCATAGGCAACGATGTTGCACCCCTCAGGCAACGGTAGACGAAGAATGTCATCGAAAAGTATGTTCCACAGGGTCGGTCCAAGGACCGAACCCTGTGGGCAGCCCATATTAATATGTCTGGTACTCGAGACCCCCGCGTAGCTGATCGTAGCAGCTCGATCACCGAGGTAGCTCTTGACTAGGTCAAAGAGGTACCTCGGGCACCGCCGCACTTTCAGCTTAGCGAGGATCATCTCCCACCAGGCATTATCAAAATTAATTGTGTACTATGTAAAAACTTATTGATTTATTTATTCAAAATAATAATATATTACGACGTGAAGTTCTGTTGCTCCCAACAGAACTCCTCGTCGCCACCAGTTTTGCTCAGTCGGCGAAGAATCGGACTCACCTTACTTCTACAATTCAAACCCAGGGTACTTCCGGTGTCGTGTACGCTGCACTTCAGCTGTCTCTCACTTTAACTTATTTTAAGTTGCAACAGTTCAATGACTAGGGTAATACAACCAAACATTATTTAGATGAAGGGGAATTTATTCAAATGAATTTTAAACAGAAATTAATAATGCCACAGAAGGTGACAAATTTTTTATGAAGTATTTTTGGGAATTGTACACATTGAAACCCTTTTCTTTACAATAAATTGAGGTGAAGATTTAATTTACCACGCCTCGACATCAGCGCTAGCGGCCGCGTCATACAAGGATGGAAAAGACAGTGGAACTAAATACTTTTATACTACTGGCGGTGACGCAGCGCGGTGTCGGTGCGTGGTAATCACATTCTGCAGATTAATGAACATCTGGGCAAAATTTCTATATCACATTTAAAACAATGAAGCTACAATAGTCTGGCACAAACACCGCTTCCGCACGTGCTTAGCAATGTTCCTTTTTTTTTTAAAACAGCTCGACCTGATGCACATGTTCTTGTATTTACGGAGTCAGATAACACGCAGCTCGCTCCAGGCGTGATGTGAAATTGATTATTAGAGAGAATTGGAATACCAGGCAAGTCGTGGTCTTTATTTTGCTGGCCTCGCATCTGAAGGAGGATTGCTCCCTTATGGGTCCAGAGAACAACCCCGCCCCGAGGCTTTGGGCTGCCGATGCAGATGATTACCGGAACATCACCTCTGCAGCTGCCCCCCAGGCGTTGCAATGGATTCACCTTTCACTCCATGCTGCGTCACCTGGCCATGGCGCGAAGCGCTCCCGTGGAAAAACCCTCTATTAAGACGAAAGACATTATTAACAACCAATCATGTAATTTCACATGTTATCTTTATGCCACTTCAAATTGCGTCTCTCGGAATGAGCTTACCTATTAACACGAGGGTTCACAGAAAGGTTCACATCTTGCGTGCTGAAGTGTCAGATTTCGAATGCGCCATTTTGTAATATCGTCCCCGCCGTTCGCGACCGCTGTGAAACTATCTGCAGTAGACCAAAGACATTATTTTGTTCCATAGAGTATTTGCGGTACCTACGCGGTTAGAAATCAATTTTTGGTGCAGATAGTTGGTGCGGGGATCGATAAATTCATTTCTTCAGAGGTTTCGCGAAGAGGTGTGACGAACAAAGGTTGCTACGTCACAATATATATAATAATAAATAAAATAAATAACCAATTTAACGGGTAAAACATAGTAGTTAATTTATTCTTAAATTTCTTAAAATAAATAACTTTCTGGCAACATTATACATTGTTTTTAAAAAGTTGTTAAAACTGTGTAAAAAGGGTTAAAATAACACACGAAAAGTGTTTTTTTTAAAACAGTACCTTTTTAAATATAAATTTTAAGAAAGCTATGAGACTGATATTAAAAAAATCGTTGTTTCGTTCAAAATATTATTGAAAAAATCTTTCCACATCGTTATTTAAATTCCATAAATGTGGCAATTTTTTTCAGTTCTAAATTTCAGTTTTTTTTTAGATCAATACATAAAATATTTAAAAAGTCATTAAATCAAGGTACCGCGTATTGTATCATACATAAGTTGCGTCTTGATTAAATATCTAAAATCAGGAATATCGACAAAGATTTTGACATTTTAATATTTTTATTTTATAATTATAATATATACTAAGATATTGAAGTTAAAAAGATATCGACCATGTTAAAGAATTTAAAAAAGCACAAAAATTTTAATATTTATTAAAACCGTGTTTATAAAACTTAAATTGTAAGTAATCAAACTCACAGATTTTGCAATAATTTTAATGAGTTTAAGATAATCTTTTACTTTGGAATATTATTGAAAAAAAAAAGACTTCTCACAATGCCATTCAGTCATAAAAGGCCCACAAAGTGGAGTAATTTTCTTCATTTTTAAAACATCGTAGGTTTGGTAATTTTTTTTTTTAAAGAGAAATACGCATCATATCAATATTCTTACTATTTTCAAACTAAGCTAAACACTTGTACTAGGAAAATAGGATTAACTTGCTGGTCTGGAGTGAGGTTCGAACCCGATCACGAGGCGAGAGTCCTAACCACAAGACCAACAAGCTACCAAATTAATTGATTAAATAAATTAGTATGTGTCATTTTAACAGAATATCCGTATTTAAAGTATAGGGAACCTAATGAATAAATTTTTAAATTATATATTCCCATAGAAAAATGTGATAAAAAACGCAAGAAGATGTGAGGTAATACAGTTAAATTTGCTCAAATGACGATCTTGACGATCTCCTTACACATATACAAATTAATTTTGTTCATCACTCCTTATACCACGAAATAAATTATTCAATCTCTTTAATTTCGTGACAGATATTCGAATAGAGTGTGACGTCACACACTCACACACATGCATAACATGTGATGTTGTACATATATGGCTTCGTGGCTCAGAGTTGAAACAAAGAGCTCGTATTAAATGCGGGTCAAGTGTCCTTTTGAGGGTTAAGGGTTAACGTGAAGGGTTAAACATCCCTCCAACTTGGGGAACACTCGCGTTACTGTTTGTTGTCAAGTATACTGCGGGTGAAGGAGGAATGCTGCTCTGAAATACTACCCCAAGGTAGCTGGCTACCCGCAACCAGCCTGGCTCGGCTTTGTGTACCAAGAAGGGTATATTCTACGGCATTGAAGCCCACTACTTCACATATCGACCTAAATAACAAGCTATTTTATATATATATATATATATATATATAATCGTGTCCATTCCTGGTGAACGTATTTAACATCTTAAAACGACGTTTATATTCTTACATGTAAATTTAATCTAGACGGCATAAATGAGATCTTGCCTTTTTATAATCTTATTATCACTCTCTATCTTCATATTTTTCATTAACCATCGGTTTCGGAAAAATACTTTTCCTACATAAGGGTTTTAAAATCTAAACATAATCATAAAGTTATTATTTTATGACAATATTTTTATGTGTTTTTTCTGAGAACACAATTACTGGATTTTATGCAAGGAGCGATAATTATAATTATAATTAATTAAGATAAATTATAAGAAGTCTCATGTGTACGAAGCTATTTATATGGGAAATGTGTATGAAAGATCCCTCTCCAAATACAAGACAAATAAAAATAAATAAAAAAGTTTTTATACGGTTTATGACCTATATGAGATGGCTTAAATTGTCACTTTACACAATGCAACGTTCAATAATTCCACCGTTTGAACATCCACGCATTATTATATTTTTGAAAGAAATAAAAACACTTGTTTGTGAGTTCTACATTTTTAATTTTCTGAGACGCGGTTCGCCTTATCTAAATATTTTACATTCAACAACTTTATATGAAAAGTGTTGAAAAGGGATGCTTTATAATTTTAAGAATTTAACTTAATTCCTTAAATTATACAGCATCGCTTTTCAGTAGTTTTCATATTAATACAAGTTGTAGAATGTAAAATATTTGGATTGATAATGCCCTCATAAGGTGAAACGCGTCTCAAAAAATTAAAAACGTAGATCTTAAAAACAGGTCTTTTTATTTCCATATGTGTAATTATGGAGTTCTTCAAACTTCCCTCCGAAACAATAAAAAACTAAATCAGTTTCTTTCATACATTCGAATGGACCAGGCTAAAACATCTACAGCCCTTTCATTGACATAGTGTTCATAGATTTCGCAGCTGGTAATGATACAACTACATTTTAAAAATGGAATATTAAGAAATATGCTTTTTAATGTATATATGAAATTCTTCCGAATTATTTAATATATATACTAGAATACTTCTGAAAATTATTATTTTAAATTTTTTAAGTCCTTTTATAGAACGATAAATATTTTTAACAATTACAAAAATCAACTGTGTTTTAACTGAAATCTAGCAGCGTGCTAAAATATTCGAAAAATGTTATTACACACAAAGCGAAAAATCTGATTATGCTTTTAAAAGAGTTTCAAACTAATTTATGCATCGTGGAATTTTTCAGTAGTAAAGACTGCACTTAAAAGTCTTTAAACAAACTTTGAACTTCGCTCCTCTTACTCCTTCTTTTATAACTGGAGTAATCTCTTCAGCTCCTTGCTGGGGCACTCTGTTGCCTGTGCGGCCATCACATATATACCTACCCTAACTAACTAAGGGATGGAGCAGCGAAGCACTATTAGATGACCGGAGCCTCGCTGAATGGAGGAAAGCGGAAAATGGAAATAATTTTATACTGGAAAAACCGGCAGAAATTTTAATGTTTTTCTGAATTTTCAAATCATTTATTAGAAAATGATCACGATTTTTATAAAAAATAGGACTCTCTATTTTACACATAAAAAAATTGTGGTCCGAAATTGAATAATTAAGAATCATTAGAAATTAGTGAAGCATGTAAAAGTAAACAAAATATGATTAATAAATAAATAATATTAACTACTGGTCCAATTCTAAAAAAAAATCCAATAATTTTTTGTAATCAAGAATAATTTAGAAAACCAAAAAAAAAGGCATTCATTTTGATATTTTAACATTTATAAAACACTCTGATGGAAAGGTTTTTCCGAAACATGTATGCTGTGTAATTAATGAATATAAGTAGATTAAAACAAATAATACAATTTATTTTTTAAAGTGTCAATTTACAAAGTTGCACAACCAATTTTAAAAAAAAAATCATACGTAAAGGAATCAACAATCGGCTCGTTACAACTTCATTTTTAGTATGGGTATGTGGAAGAAACCGACTGGGAGATATCGAAGTGGATGATATATTAAATGACATTAATATTGTAAGGAAATGACAAAAAGAGATTAATACATAATTCATCGTAATATGTCAATGACGACAAGAACATAGAAGCTTCTAGCGCAGTCTATCGCACTCTCGTATATTCTCCACAATATTCGGGAAGCGCCTACAAACACCCGAAACAGCCTAAAACGACGGGAAACTTCTCCTAAACTACTACGAACGAAACACTAGAATGATCTCGAATGTTCGATAATGCAGTTTTTGGGTAAAGACAGTGCAAATCTAGGCCGCCGCGCAGAGTTTGTTTTGACATTTCAATCGGTGCGAAGTGCGTCGCAGTCGACGGCCACGTGTGCCCAGTCGTGAGATAATCGGAGCGACAGACACCGAGCAAAATAATCTAGCGAGTACTTACCTATGTGGCGAAATAAATAAATACAAAAAATATTGCAAATTTAATTCCAATCAATTTAGGCAATTTTTGTTATGCATACCAATATTCTGCTATTCAATATTCAATAGTGAATTGACCCAGAACGTAAAAATTATCTGAAACATCTTGAATTGAAGGGCAGCTAAAACACATCCCTTAAAATTGAGACTAGGTCAAATCCATTTCGTCTTGAAATCCCTTAAATTAAATCTCACAGGACCTTCGTATTTGAACTAAAATATTCAATTCTCAACGGGTCTGCAGTAAACCACCCTCGAGGATAGAGGGTCGTCTTCCGCGGCCACCGTTTAAAGCGGCCAAGTTTGCTAACGCTTAAGGGTGCTTGTTTAGGGAACGTCCGTTCCTCTCCTCTCCGCCGGGAGATAATGTCCACCGCCCCCTGTCGGTCTTGCAGAACAAGCGCATAATTATATTCATAACACGAACAGGGGTTCAACAGGGACCAGGGTGTAATGCTGGGGAGGTTTACGCGCGTAAGGCTGTTTGCGTGTCTTTTTGTTGTTTTGTAAATCCTACTTCGGGTGAATCAATAAACCGCCGAGTATTATACAAGGCGTCAGGTTGCATTATACACCTTTATATATACCCATTTAAAACAGTCTATCTAATATCCCCATTAACAGAGTTATTCTTCTTATTATTTTATTATTCCTCGATCTGTATTAACAGGTTAGTCCGAAAAATAATTTTAAATGATTAAGGATAATCGTTGCTTTGCAAGTTTATTGAAAAAAAATAACCACGTCACACCTCCATACAGTTATATAAATCCCACAAAATTTAGCTTTTTTTTTCAGTTCTAAAACATCATTAGTTTGGTAGTTTATCAATTGAATAAATTTTAATTTGATACGTTTCCATATGAAGATATGATACAAAATGCAAAAAAGCTACGAGTAAAAGTGCTCGTCATCGCTAAATTTTGCTCGCTTTTCCTAATTACGATCACCATAAACTTGAGATTCACAATACATCAAGATGTCTGAGATTTCATTCAGATCTTTAGTAGTTAATCGCCCCTATATAGGGGTAGATATTTGAAGACGCCAAACAAATAAACTTTATAAGTAAAAGTTTATTCACGGTTGCTGTTCTACTAATTTAGGCTCTCTCTTATTCCCATAGATTTTCGATTTTTTCATTTTAGTCTCAGAGATTCAGATGGCGTAAATCTCAGCATCATGAACACGTGTTAAAAATTTGACATGGATGTAATCTCAAAAATCATTACGTGAGTTTGGCAACAAGCCTATAGGCGCTTCATCTTAATCGACTATTGGCTATTGGCTACCCAATCTCTGCTACCCCTAGAGAATGTTTGCATCCTCACGAAGTCTCGTGCGTTGATCTCTACCAGACTCCGTTTGTCTCCAGTGTTGGATTGTCTTTAACGACATTATTATTAAAGGAAACACGTTCTTATGTTGAAGTTGTAATTTCAGAACAAAGTTCTGTGAATTATTAAACAATTTTTATCAATCAATTAGAAAAGACATACAGAAAAAATCAAATTAACGATAAAATATTTTAAATCCCACCGGGAATCGAACCATGGACCTCACATTCTATTGGCCTTGTCGGTGTGTCAGTAATTTATTTTTTATTTATTAAAATATTTAAATGCCCCCGGGAATCGAACCACGGACCTCACATTCTATCCGGGAATGGCGCGTTATCCATTTCGCCATGGCATTCAGGTAAGTTATCGAAAAAATTTTAACCTTATATGTAGTCTTTTTTTTAAATTGATTAACATTTTTATTCCATTTTTAAATCAATCCACTTTTTATAATGCAAATTATTAAAGAATTATTATTAAAGACTACATATAAAGTTTAAATTTTTCGATAACTTACCTGAGTGCCATGGTGAAATGGATAACGCGCCATTCCCGGATAGAATGTGAGGTCCGTGGTTCGATTCCCGGGGGCATTTAAATATTTTAATAAATAAAAAATAAATTACTGACACACCGACAAGGCCTAAATGAGTTGCTCGATATGTACGACAAAAGACTCGAAAATTTCCATATAATCTTATTAGAAAAAAGACGAAAAATCACAGACCTTATGACACTCCACAAAATAGTAAACAACAAACTGGACTAGCCCTCAATACTCTCGCAAATAGATATTAATATACCTGCCCGGTCTCTGAGATACCAAACACTATTCCACACAAAGGTCTACAACACCAATATAGGTTATTTCTCTCCTCTACCTAGAATGCTAAACCAGTACAACGATGTCACGTCATGTAACCCCAACATCGACATATTTCACATGACACAACTTCTGTTTAAGAGAGAAAATATAAAGCTCCTAACCGAAAATAATTTGAGCGTGTAAGACGGACTCTTCAGAAATCAAACTAAACAAAAAAAATTATTGCCACAAAGACGCGGGTACACATTTTCTGACTTGGTTAACCTGGGAGTCTACGTGCCTATTATGTCGTGCGGAGAATGTGAACTTCGTTCATCTTGTAGTCACTTATTGTACTATACTTATATTGTATAATGTATTCGTGTTTTACTGTAAAATGTAACTGTACTAATCACCTTGTTCTAAATGATTATCCATTAGGGTCATTCTGACCTGTCGATAGTCTTTAAATAAAAAATAAAAAAAATAAAAAATAAAAACAAGCTCATTGTTTTAGTGTCTACACAAAAATCCTTTTTCTAAAACCGACCCAAAGATATTCCAAAAAATTTCCTTTCAAAAACAACCGATGCACTAGTTCGATAAGCGTATTCTTCAATAAAATTTTGAATTAGTTTTTCATCATTCTTCAGGTCGTCATGAAGGGAAAGATTGAGGGTCGCAGAGGGGTCGGAAGGAAGCGGCATTCCTGGCTTCGAAACATTCAACAAACTTCGAAACGAGAGTGGACCGGGATAAGAAGCGTGGAAGAGGTGTTCCGTACTGTCCTGGACAGGGAAATTTTCTCCCAGATGATAGCCGAAGTCGGGGGGACCCGACAGGGCACATGAAGAAGAAGAAGATTAGTGTTTCAATGATACCTAGGATTATTTTTTCTGAAATGTTAGACAATCAGAATATATTTAAAAACACATATTTATTACAGTGCTGCTTGGGATATTTAAATTTACTCAAATAACATCAATGGTTAATGACTGACATTTGTCGTCCAACGTGGCGAAAAAAAGCGAAGGCAGCAATATACAAATAATTAAAAAGGTTTTGAATGCAGTTACCGAGGATTACTAATTTAAAAAGTACTAAATTCTGTATTTTATGTATTCATCCCTGCCAAAATCATGTTTCATATAAACTTATTTTCTATGTTTCCTATAAAATCTCGAATTCAGTACATTATAAATTAGTAGTCCTCGATTACTGCATTCATTTTATTTTTGTATTGTATATATATACGAGTACAATAGACAACAAAAGACGAGGGCTATCTCAAAACATTTTTTCCATTGATTCATTCCATTACACTTTCGAATATTGTTTTCTAATTTAATTCAATCTGGGTGATAAAAAAGTAAATTTTTTCTTTGAAAACAAAATCAATGTCCTCGAAGAAAATACATTGAGGACATCCTCTTCACTAATGACGACCAGGACTTCAACTTCTTAACGACTTCCTTTGGCGCAGGTTCATTAAAAGCCAGGAAACATTAAAATAAAAGACAATTGTGTTCCTTTCAAATAAATTCGAATTATTTACAGGGAATCGATTCCTTTCTGGAAAATAACTGTGACGTCATTGAACCAAATTATTTAAGAAGGATAAACTAAAGTGAATATTTATACCGCTAGGTTCGCACGGACGAGGTTAGATCAAGAAATACGCGGAATTTTCTTTTTTTTAAATATACTTTCCTGATTTCGAGTGTCTTTCTGTCGGTAGCTCACTGAATTGGACTGGAATGAACTGAAACGACAACAACACCGACGATGACTAGCCGCTAATGAGGCCCGGGCGCCCGAGTGACTCGACAATCGACGCGCGGTTCTGGTTTTTAATTATTATTATGTCCCGTAATTTTTCACGAGTTTACAGCTAGTATTAATCAAAAAAAAATCCCGCGAGATTAAATTGTATATATGCAATATTTTGGATTAGTTTTTACACTAAACTGCTGCACCTGCTGATCCTAGCACTATCTGATTAGTATTTTGTAGTCAAATATGTCTAGATCTATGTAACATCATTTAGACGAAAGAAAATTTAATAGCATTAGTAAAATAAAAACGACCCTTAAAGATTACTTTACGTCAAATAGCTTGATATAGCCAAATCTCTATTACAATTATTTCGCCGTCTGTCTGTCCGTCCGTTTGTCTGTCTGTCTGATCCCGTGATATCCTGTAACGTCCGTATTTTTTTATAATTTTTTTAATAAATACATATTCCTACTTTAAGAAACAAGGACTCACGCAATTAACACTTAGATATTTGTTATTTGTGGCGGGTTCACCGGGGTGGGGAACGATCGAAAGACTTGTAAGCAATTTCATGTAAGTTTTATGTAACTCAAATCACTGGACAAGCTTATTCTGAAACATTATTCCATAATTCTTTTTAATTGACACACTAAAATATTCCACCCGTCTCTGGTACACTTTATTTGTGTTATTTGTCGACCGCACAGGTTCGCAATTCGCTATATGTGGTCTTCGCATCTCTCAAAATAAAATTGAACCGACTCCGCGGCCAAAAATTATTTATAAAGAAAGAAGCATCTAGTATAATTTTGCGTATTCAGCCGGCTTCCATATTTTTCTAAATTCTTCTTAAATCATTCAAACCATTACAACGATTACGTGCGGTTCCTCCTGTTCCTGGGATACATTTTTATTTTTTTAAATTCGAGAAAGTACTGATTATTGTAATGTATTTTAAACATCGTGTGTCGCTTGCTACGTGTACAGTTCTAGTCACCAGGAAGGAAGGAAATTATGAAATTTTAATATATTTCTTTTTAACATTGTACAATTTGTTAGAAAACAGCTGTTTGACACTGTACTTGTGTACCGAACAAGATTTAAGCCTTCAGAGGTGCTCGCGAAAACCGAAAAATAAAGCAAACTTTATCAGTGTCCCAGTAAAATGCCTTTTATATCGCATATGGCAGTCCTGAAAAGCGCCTTTTGTGGGAATAAGGAATTGTATTTTGGATTGCGGATTTATTTTTATTTTTTACCAAAGTTAACGGCGTGGCTTTAATGTGAATTTCTAAATAGTTTCAAAACCTATGTAACTTCTTGCTAATTTATTTAAATTTTAATTAATCCCTTAAAAAACACAAACACAAAATTTCCATCAAATGTTATACTTCCACATCAAAATTTATACTTCGTGGATTATATCTTAAAGTTTTTATAAAAAAATAAAGTATTATGAATTAATTCACAGATTCACGAAACAGAATAAAAAATACATTTTAATGCCTTAATGTGATCTACGTAGAGTGACCAGCCCCCCATACCCCTAAATCTGTCAGGGAGAATTAAAACTCTGTAAATCACTCAGACTTCGTATACGCACCTATCTCTGTTTACATTAACATTTTTAAATGTTTTCGGCCAATGAATATTAAATCTATTAATTTTTCAGTGCGACATCTAAAAGCAACCCTCGCGCTGACCCGCTGGTTCCTATTAAGGGCTAATGACTAACGACTTAAGGGATGTATAAAGCGATGCTATGTTAATTTTAAAACCGGACGCCAGACAAGGACTTCCATTTAATCTACTCTTTACTCTTAATGATTTATCTCTGTTGGTCCATTAGGTCTTCACGTAAGGATTAATCAAAATTATGAATATTAAAAGTACAATACTGTCATAAATTCGCGTAGATATTTCAGGTTTATTTACCATGAACGCGTCGCGTAAAATTTAGTTGTAAAATACAGCGAGCGGCTGTAGACATAGCAAGTCAAAATTTCATTAAACAGAACAGAAAATATGGCTCTCGTAGCCGCGTGTGTTGAACGCAGTCGTAGGTAAAATAATTCAAATACACTGGCAATCACCAAAAACCTCCCGTTGAAAAAATAACGTTGTGGAGTGCTAAATCTTTGTTTCAAAATTTTATAAAAACTTACGAATTTCAGTCAATCGTCTGGTAATGCTAGCGATTTAAGACTTAATATGCAGTGTTTTGGTTAAAAAGCTGAAAAGAGGAATTGCAATTGTTTTGTTTGTATTCATTTTAAGATAATAATATCAATTATTTTATTATTGATTGATATGAGAATTATTTTCCCGCTAATCTACTAAAATAGGTTGACAAAATTTTGTATTTAGATTATTTGCTTATTTGATTATTAAAAAAATATCTTTTATCAATTTAATAATTTTATTAAAGTTAATCGTTTTATTTGGTAAAATTCATAAAGCCCAGAAGTAATTTTATGTTAAAATTTTTTTAGCGTCCTTCTATGAAGTATGTGCATTTAAAATAGATCAAAATTAATAAATAAATTTTTATTTTATACGTTTCTATACAAAAACGAGATACAAAATGCGAGAGAAACTATGATAAAAAGTGCTTGTCGTCGCCGAGTTTCGCTCGCATTGTCAGTGTATGAGAGAGTTATTAAGGAAAAAAGAATAAGAGAAATGTCCGGAAAAAAGGTCAGAAACATTCCATCGAGTATTCCAGAACAATCCTGCAAGGTCAAGAAGGGTCGCGTACTTTCAAGAGTGTTCCAGAAACGGGGGTGCGCGGGTGACCACAAGCATGTAAAACGCTTTCTTTTTTTTATTTTAATAAAAGATAAGAATCTGCATTTTTCATGTCAAGCGTATGTTAACATTACGATAATAAAAGAAAAATAAAAGAGTCAAAGCTATAAAGCTGTCACACTCGTTGCTGTAGATTAGGCAGTTTAGCCGCTGTAGTTTCGTAGACTCTAAGGAAACGGAAAATCAAAAGAGAAAAACATAAATTAAAAAGAGAAAAAAAGATTACAGTTATTTTTTATGTCTGTGTACTTACTTCTTAGTATGTTACCTACTTATTTTTTAAATATGTTATAAAGTCGTTATGTGTATAGTTTCAGTCCGTTGCAGATGAGTCGCGATTGTGCTGATTTGTTTTAGTCGAACTTTAAGTTTCGACCTTTCATAAGTTATTGAGTTGTTATGTTGTTTGGTAGATTTCTCCAGTTGGTATCATGTAGTTTAAGTTGTAAACCATTCTAAGTATTCTTCCATTTTGCTTTCTTTGAAGTATGTTCAGATCTGTTTTATTTCCGGTTCCGCAGAAAGGTGTCATGTATCCTGTTTTACTCATTGAATATGCTTAATATGAAAATATCATAATTGTAATATTCTTTTGTGCATATTGGTGTATTTCATGGAATAGGCTAATAGAATGTATGTGTATAATCCATTTAGCTATCTATCTATGGTGAGTGCTAGGTATTTTGTGTGTTCTAGTTCAGTCAGTACTTTGTTGTATATTTAAGTGGGTATTTGGTGGGGACTTGATTCAAAGTGGATAAATTGCATTTTAAGTCAGAAAATTGTTATATGTACCATTATTTAGTAAGTTTATGTCTTTATTAATTATTATCGTGCTTTATTGGTGTTTTCGTTCTCATTAAATATTCTGGTTTGACAAAATGCGATTTTTAAAAGCGTCATCTGTGAGTGACAAGAAGCCAATGCGAAAACCAACCTTGTGAGTTGTTAATTATTTCAATTAAAAATTACTTATTTTATGAATACGTTTTATGAATATTACCAGAAAAAATGTGAGTCTGGAGATGTTGTTATCATGGGAAAAGTGAGGCAGGGAATGATCTCATATAAGATAGATCACCTAAAGAAATTAGTTAGTACTCTATGATAACATACAGCTCAAGATCGAGAGGAATGGAGTCGGTCAAATTGGGGAATGAAGAATAGAATATAAAAAAAGAAAATTATATTCAATAATTCTCTGGTAGAATAATGTTTTTTTATATTTTTCAAAGCCTAAAATACTAATAAAGCAATCTCCGCTTGCAAAAAAGTCAGAAAAAGCTTTTAAAGAACATTTTCGAGGCAAGGTGTGGTCTTAAAAAACCTGAACGAGTAATTATCCGCTTAATGGCCGGCAAACGCTTTGAAAACAAACAAGCAAATTAAGATTGCCAGCAAAACAATTCCAGTGTCTGAAGTTTAAAACTCGCCCATAAACAGAGACAAAGAATGAAAAATGTTACATTCAAACCGTTTTGCAGATAACTTTTTAATGGTAGAAAACCACAAAGTCCGTCCATAAAACAAATTGTATTAATGGTTTAAACAACTTGTTGAGCCCGACTCAATGGAGCTATAATTTCATAAAGTGAACCGCAAGCGATGCAAAGAAATGAAGAAATACAAGGCGAGTCGTAAATAAAGGACAAAATATTGTTTGTGCAAAGAAAACGCAATAGGGGTAAATGCTGAAACTTGTCTCGGAACTCGCATAAAGCTGTTATTCTATGTTTATTGCATTCGACGAATGACCGAAGAATTCTTATTCTTGTTTGTTATGTTCTTGGCATACTACAATCAAGGAGAGACGATAGAAGACATAATTGAAGAGAAGATAGCGTGGAGAAGCTTTTCGTTGGTAGACCACGTCGAGCATTGAAGCGAAAGAAGATCCCTTACTCGTTGGACCGACCAAGTGGAAAAAGCTAGAGGCACTCCTCTGGTGACAACGCTAAGATCTGTAAGATGCCGGGAAAGATGGAGAATAATAGTCAAGAGGGCGGGAGGTTATGCAGATTACAATCCTCAGGCACGGGGGACCGACTTGGATGATGTTCATGTTCTTAGCAGAGCATTCAACAACAGAGTAATAAGATTGGCAGCACAGCCAAGATAATCCGATGGCATCTGTCACTATCTGCAGGATTTCTAATGACTTCCTTGAGAGGTAAACTAGTTGTAGACTTCCATTCAATCGATGAACTTTTACATTACATCTTTTGAGGGTTTTGTAAATGACCAGCTTAGTAGATTGAGAATCACCACCTTGGTCGTCGAAGGAAGAATTCCGACCCCACCCACATAATCTTACGGTGTCTATCAAGTATATAAGATTGGCACAAGATACAAACTAATAAGGAGTAATACTTACAGTCTATAATAAACAATAAATTTTTTGTGTGAATTGAGGTTACACGCAAAATAACATTTACAAGATTAAATGCTTCTACGTGATACAAAGACTAAGGACGAAACTAGTAAGCGGGCGCGAGCGATGTGAACTACGCCCAAGTGCATGCGGCTTCGTTTGTCGATTCTATCTCTGATTGGTTGGCCTGCTCACGTTGACTCAGATGGGCCCTAAATAAGCATTCATGTTGGTGCCTATTTATGGTCCATCCAGACCCTGGCCCATAATCACCATACAACTGTCATTTTTATGACATGGAGTTTACGCGTTTGTCATACGAAAAAAAACTTACCTCTCATGTATTTCTTGTAAAATTGGGCTATTTGTTCTGTGAGTTGTTTAAATTTAAAATTAAGAAACCGTAACTGTCGAATCTACCCGATTCTACCAATGCCTAAAGGGATTTTTTCAATTAAAATATCTCGTTTCAGACATTATTATTTAGAGCAAGATTATTTTATTTGATCAAATTCTAGGTCTAATTGATGTAAAACGATATTGTGGTATTATTAAGGGGGAATACCTAAAGCGATTTTTGTGAATTTTTAAAGCAAACCTATATGAATTATGGTATTTCTGTTATTTCTACATGAAAGTACATACATTAAGTAATATGTAAAAAAAAATTATTAAAAAATATTCAAAATTGGCGGAAAATTCATGGGTTCTGTCGACTGCCGAAAAAAAAGGTCCTCCGCGGTGACCACTCCCATTTCATCTGTGATCATCAAAATAAAAAAGTAAAAACAATATCGAAATTGACACTATAGTTTAGTCTTTGATGTAGGTAGGGGTTTTTGAAAATATAAATGTTTGACAAAATGGCGGGCGTTTGATTTTAAAATAGCGTTTTTTATGGAAAAATTCGGGTCACTTAAAAAATCTTTAAAGGCTAGATAATTATGCATAGAATAACTTCTAATTTCAAGTTGATTGGTTCAGTGGTTGCCGAGATATTTTGGTCACCGGTTTTCAAAACATACTTTTGACTAAAACGCTTTTGAATAAATTGCGAAATTTTACAACTTACATAAAATTTTCGATTCTAGGTCCATAATTCCCATATCATCAAACACTCTTCACAAAATAATAGAAGCACGTCTAACGTTTCTACTTTGAAAAAGCCCGATTGGCAGCTACCTGCGTGTAGCGCGGCGCCGTGTGGTGCGGCGAGTAATCAACAAAGGGATGTCACTATTATCAGCTACAACTTTGTTATTTTTTTATTTTTGCCTGAAATTTTTACCAGACACTTTTAAGACCTCAAGCTTTAAGATAATGCGAAAATTTAAAAATCGATTTTTTCAAAATGCCTAGGTATCCCCCCTCAAAAGCATTTTTTTGTCGTTTTTGATTGCTATTTACTTATTTTATATTTGATTTATGTAACATTTAAAAGGTTGTTACACCTTGACCTTAACATTATCAAAAAATTGTTTTTAAAATCTTACAGCCAAATTCAAAAAAAAATTATGAGCATTTCGACACCAAAATTTTACTTGAAAGGGGGTTACTTAAATTAAAAATGTCATAATTAATTTTAAAAACTATAATAGTCAATTTAGCTCCACACACTAATGGTTACCATTTTATTCAATAATCTTGAAAAAATGCGAAGCATTTTGTTCCGAAAATAGCAGATATATATTTTAATGTAGTATTTTTATAAGTGTCGATTTAAATAAGTTCATTCTTTCACAATGTTCTGCCCAATCGCCAGGGTTTAAAATAGTAGGTACATTTAACTGCCGGCAGGAGAAATATAAAAAAAATGTTAAGATATTTTAATAAAACCTTTATTACCTACTATTATTTATATATTACCAGACGCATGCGGTGAGAAAAAGAAGCGTGACTTTTATTTAAACATTCATATTTGAAAAAAAAATTGGAAATTAAATATTTATCTGGTAGAATATTATGATATATTAAAATCTGAATAATATGTTAATTATTGGATAGGAATATTAGGGGTATATATCTATATAATTGAAAAAGTATATATATAATTTAAAAGTAATAATTTAAGCACATTTGTTACTTAATGTATCTCATTCCGTGGATAGAATGCTATGTACATACAATAAATAACGCTTTTTAAATCATAGTTATATAACACAGAAATGATCAATACTAGTTTCGGGAATGGTACTGTAGAGTATAGTGAAGTGGGACCCACCACAGACCCAACAAGCAAAATCTCCCGTATCGCATATCGGCTCTACACTTTCGCCATCCAGATTGTCATCATTTTAATACTAAAGTAATGTTTAATACGAATAAACCACGTTCTCAGGATTTTACGACCAGAGCAATTTTCGGGCTGTTTGAAGATTAAGTATCATTCGGCGAATTTAATTCTCAAAATCTAAGACTTTATCTCATTTCTCCTTGAGGCTTTTTCCAAAAAGTTCTCAAGCTAATTATTAGCTCGAGGACTTTTGGGAATTATTGTAATATACATTTAATTATCATAAATAAATAATTTAATATATTTATTGTAATATAATTCGTCGCACGTGTTCAGTAAAGAAAATAAATAATCAATTGTACAATAAAAGTATCAATATATAAAAATTAAATCGTTCTGCTTATAGTTTTCTGGGATATTAATACGATCTTTTTAGATTTCCCGAATCGTTGCCTTAGATTTACATCCAGGATGTCCATCTTCCAGGACTTCTTCCCGCAATTCTGCCTTGAATGATGAGATGCAGCATCTGGTACTTCTCCGAATGTCTCAACAAAATCTTGCAATTTTGTGGGTTCTATTCTTATTTCACATCCGTATCATTAACCTGTCGATGCAGATTATTTTTATTTTAAGTGTTCGCAACAAAAAATAGAAAATAGAAAAGCAACAGAAAACGCCTTTAAATATGTTTTAGTAAAGTTTTATTCTGAATCCATAAATTAGCTTGTGTTTCGTTAGCAACTTTATCATTATCGCTGTGAATCGTCATCCACCCTATTGGCTCTACAACCCCTGGTGTGTCTTGACTCAAAAGCCTTCCTACGATCATCGCGGTCTCTCTCCATTTCTGAATCTCCAAGGCAGATATGTATTTGAGGACATTGTCACTCCATCTTATTTTTGCCTCGCTAAGTTCCTCGGCCCTATTGGTCTCGATTACGTCAGAGTCTTCGGTGCGTACTATTCAGTCGCTCTCCCCGCATGGCGAGCCACCAAAGTCTTCTCAATTTTATGACGCTTAACTCCTTAAACAAAGTAGAGCTTGTAGTTGAAACATCTGGCCCAAAGTCAATAGTTTAGAATCAGTTCAAAGATACATTTAAAAAAAAATCTTTCAAATACATCCAGTACTATGTACGCGTATCTCAGCTACGTATTTTATCTGTTATATGCCCTTTTATTACATTAAATAATAAAGAATAATTAATTTAAAGTTGCGTTTAATTGAATTCGAGGGTTAAAATTGGCCATTATTTTCGGAACCATCTAACAGAATATAAAATGGCCAGAAGGGTGGGGAAGTCTTCAGCCATCAAATGTTAATTGCCATTAACGTGTTCAGCAAATTCAATCGGGGTTTTCCACCAATTTTCACTCTGTTTATAAGGAATTTAAATTTTGTTTTTACTTTGATGTTTAGGTTTTGATTTGTGACAAAATTCTATTTCATTTTTGATATTGAAAGCGTTAAATCTTGCGCTCGGAAATAACTATTAGTTTCTAAAAATAAACAGATAACCAGAAAAAAGTAATATAGCAGTATCACAAAGTTGCTTTATAAATGGGTCCGACTAGGATAACGTAAGTCTAAAAATTTAAAATCGGGATTTGAACTTTTACACAAGTAGTGTGAAGTTATTTGATACTTATATACTAAGAACAACACGATACATAGTAAGTGTAGTAAAGTACACAATCTTATTAAATAAATTTTAAAAAGAAAACCTTAATCTTTTTAAATTTTCTTGTTGTAACTTTGTGAATGGCCATTTTAAAAAATAACTTTGCTTACTTTCACTATTTATTTATAACGATTAGAACGCTTTCCATGCTAACGCATCATCTTCAGTAATGTTGCTAATACTAAACGTAGGGCTAAAGGACGGCGGGAGGGGCGGGGTGGAGATTAGAGTCCGGTGGGTATATGGGCGTGGTCATTAGGCGCAGTAGAGACGACGTGTGTTTGAATATTGATTACATTTTTTCTACTACTAGATTACAATATTATCTTCAATAAGTCTTCCCCTCTTCTCTCAATTTTCCCGTTGCAACCACCTCTTCATCAGCAACTTCGGCTCATTTTTTCAGAACCTAACCGTCATTTATATTTTAACAGAATCAATATAAAAATTGTATATTTAAAATTAGTCAGTTTGATACTTCACCTGTCGATGAGAGATTCTGTCCCTCTCGAATCTTAAGTAGCGTAAAAAATATAAAAGATATAAGAAACAAGGTTTATATTACTTATTAAAATAAAATTAGATAAAATAATTTATATTTAACATATAACTGTCTAACTGTTCAGAATAAATAGTTGTAAATATTTATGATTTTAGGTTACGTTTGCATGCGTACTTCTCGAGTCTCGCTGTCAAGTCGGACGCCGTACTTGAGAATGTTATTTTTGTTTCCTTCTATCAAATTCAAGCCATTCTTTGAATTTATCCGCAGATAAATATCTCTACTGGTGTACAATATCATTTTGTCTCATTTCACGAACACGGTTCATAATAAAGTTTGTTTGTTCCCTGATATAAAATGCAGTACAAGTTAATGTACTCTTCCGAGCAGTAGAACAGTCGATATGCTCGTGTGCTATAATTATTTAAAGATGCAGCATGGACCATTGCGCCGGATGCTGGAAACGTAAGGACAGAAAATCCACTGCACAAAGACACCATAAGGCAAAGCAAATAAATACACATAACACCAGCTTAAGTGCAGCTTGCAGAGCTCCAAACAAAGACCCTCCAACTGTTCGAAATGACCTCTTATATTCACATTGAGTATAAAACCCAAAAGCTTTTATCAAAAATACAAGGGTTTGTTTCTAAATGTTAATAACGTTCGGGTCGTACCTTTTTACTGTAAATGTATACTTTCATTGCTTTTTTTTCACCCCTTCTATTGAGACAAAATTTCTTGTTGGAGCTCCCGACTCTTATTGAAAAGTTTGAATTTGCAATTTTTCAGAACAAAGTTCTGTGAAATTTAAAACCAAATTAATTAATCAATTAGAAAGACATACAGAAAAATCTAATCCACGAAAAAATAATTGAAAAATTGTAACTTAACAATAAGAATGTGTTCTTATATATAATATATGTATGTTGTATCAAAAGTGTCCAAAAATAAAAATGAATTAAACGGTTAAATCTGGCGTCCATCTAGCGGTAGTATTGCAAAGTAATTTGTAACTCCCGTATCAGAAAACGTGGATTGTTCTAAAAATGGATAATAAATTTTAATCAATTAATAAATGAGACTTACATTTAAGGTCGATATATTCACGGAAATAAACAAGGCGTAATTGGATAACGCACCTGCCCCGGAAAGGAGGAGATCCATGATTTGAGATTTCTGCATGTCTTTCTAATTGATTTATTATTTGGTTTTAAGTTATAGGACTTGAAAAAAAATTGCAAAAAAAAAATTGCGTTACAAAAATTTCGTCCAGCGTATGACGTCACTTGACCTACACGATGCGGCTCGTGTGCGCTTATTGCATGTGGTGCGACGGCTCGATAGGTCAAATGACGTCACAGGTGGCACAGGCTACAATCGTCCCGCGCTAAAATACGTAGGTTAACTTAAATAATCTATTTCTCAGTCATTTATTGACAGATTTCAATTTTTTTCACCAGTTTATTAGTTTTGATCTTTATTTTAATTCCATTCAATTAAATATAGTATTATTAACATCGTTAAGTTTCTCTATTCTTTCCATCGCTGTTTCGCTATATAAGTTTGAAACGACGTTTGAAATGATTTAGAAATTATGAATGTTCAAATATGACTGCAAATAGGTATCAGCATTCCGAGACGTTCATTTTACATGCGTGTAATAACTCGCAAGGCTGTCACGTTTCATCTGGTTGCCACTTTCCACCCTTTTACTAGGGACATTGCCGCAGAGCAAACTCGACATTGTTTGCTGCCAGTTCAAAAGAGGGCAGTGCAGTTCCGAAACGGGGTGTAGTAGGTCACCCGGCTGTGCAAACATTCCTAACAACCCTTCATATGTAGGGGTGTACTGAAACATATATGTGTACACCTACGGTATCGTAAAATTAATTGAAATACAGATACATAAGGTATCGTCATCCTATACCTTCCTTGCTAACTTTCTACTTCCAAGTACATACTCGTAGGTATATTCAAACAATTTAATTTTTTTATTGTAAAGAACTCTTTTATTTTTTAAAAAATAAAAAATTCAACACAGGTGTTCGTAAAAAATTACATTATACTACTTTATCCTTTTATCAATCACTTATATATGTTGCTATGTTGTTTCTACTCAAAAATAAAAAGTTACCTGCACTTATTGTATTATCTTTGGTATTTCCCAAACTAACACTTTTCGGGAAAGTCTAATATCTATCTTATATTGTTTATATTTACTCAATTATCATTGTTATTTTCAATATTATGTATTTTATAGTTAATTACCTACATATATATATTTAATTACCTATTCAGATGGTATAATTGTAAAACCATTAATTGTATTGTTTGTTTGTATTATTATTCATGTATTATGTATTATATATAATACATGATTACATAAGTACGTACATATGAATTATATCTAGACTAGATAATACCTATATGCATATCTCTGATATTTTTAATTCCAGTTTAGCACAATATAAAGGTTCGTTACTAAAAGCTCTACACCCTGCCGTCCTGAATTCATAATACAATCACGAACAAATTAATAGACCTAGTTTTTAACCTTTTACATATTTCACATCTCTTTTTTCTAAATTACTGTTAAAACTTTAAACAACTGTCTATACTATGTCAATTCTGTAATTTTTTGCTGTTCTACTCTTTGGATATCTTGTATATATTATTTTGTAAAAGGTACTTCTGTGCCGTATATTGAAATAAATAAATTATATTTCATGTAATTTCCCATAATTTCAGAAAATATTTTTTGTATATAAACTCACTAAAATATGCTAAATTGCTCTTTGTCTATCAGTTAATAATGGCAAAATCTGCCTAAACTATCGTCCTGTTTTGGATGGCAAAAATATTGAACTCTTAAAATCGTGTGTTGATTTTTTTATTTTTAAATCTCGGATATTTTCAACCCAAGTTTAGCACATTATAAAGATGCGTTAATAAAAGCTCTACACCCTGCCTTCATGAATCCTTAATGTTTTCCCAAAATTAATTATTATACTATTGGTTAATTTTATATAATATGTAATTCACACCATTTTTTTACTCTCTTTATATTAACTCGTGGCGTCTAATTGATTGCTTGTGTGATAAAAAACTTTGGATCGATTTTTGACCCTTTTCCCGTGATCCAATCGAGTTGAAACTTTCCAACTTTCGTGGCGACGATTAAGAAGATCTATCAAACTTTCGTTAAAAAAATAATAATTATAGCATAATTTTGGATTTTTCAAATTTTTTATGGTTTTTTCATACAAATCACTAAGTTGTGTGGAGATTCCGACGCATATTGTAGACACGAAACCCGAAAATGAGAATTTTATTTAGGAGTATTTTTAAAACTTGGTTTTTATGGGTTACTTTTTTTCTCGTTTTTATCACTGCTCAAACCTTCTAACAACTGTCTACTATAATTTTATGTTATAAAATCTTTTGTTATCTTGTTTACACTATTAGGTAAAAATACTTTTGTACCATATATTGAAATAAAAAAATAAAAACATTCAAATAAATATATTTTCATAATGACTAAGAGTGCTTGAATACGGATTGTGAAATGGGGATGTTATTAGGAAAGGATTTGATGTAGGTTTATGGAGATGTCAGGTCAGAGTAGAGGTCTTTCTATATCATTCATGTTTATTATTCTGGAGACATTCAGTGACCATAAAATTAAAAACTGTAGGTACTACATTTAACTCGTGTCCGTTGACTTTGAAATTTAATTAATTTCCAGTATTTTCATTTGCCTTCCTAAGCCACGTCCTGTGACAATGCATTGCAATCACAAATTTATTAAAATTCGAGACTATATCAATTAAAATATAATTTTTTCGAAATAGCACATATTATTAATTATAAAAATGAAGACTATATTTTTAATCTTAAAATTTTGTACGATTCGTTTAGAGTTGTGATATTTTTTGACCAGGTAGTTAATAATTCTTTCAATAGTTCTGCATTATAAACGCAAAAATGAAGAGTTTTGACTTATCTAAGATTAGAGGCGCGATATGTTCTGCTATACTTATTGCTCATTCATCTATAAATCCACAAATTAATTTAACGTAAATTACAACCACACAGACATTTTTAACTCGACTATTCGGGACGTTAAACGAAAATTAACTTCACAACCGCACCCTAACTGGTTAAATTAATTTATATTCCCATATACTCCCACATATATTAAAAGATGTATTGAAAGATTACTAGTATTTGTCGAAATGGACTTAAATAATTGATTTGTATTTGTATGTAATTTTTTTATTATATTATGACTTGAAAGCTTGTGCTATTGCTTTTCACTCTATATTATTACTTCTTTTTGTTTGATGTTTTCCTTAAGCTTCTGCTTGTTATAAAATTGCTTTTTCTTTATATTATATTTATCTTTTTTTATATTTTTTTATTTTTACATTTTATAACCTGGATTTTAAGTATTTTCTTTCCACTTTATGTCATTATTATGTTTACATATTATTATTTTTTTCTTTAAACTATATATTCTATTAATGTACACTTTACCTATCTGTTGCAAAAGCCCCTTAGGGCGATAATTAATAAAAATATTTTTTTAATACTCTCATAATTCTTTCCTTTATACTAATCCTACATCCCACATCCTACTCTGCCCTCCCTCTCCCCCCCCATATCCCTTATCAATATATAATGAAACTATAAATTGCCATAATGTCACACTTTACTTATATCTTAAATAATTAATTTAAAATGGAAAGTTTATAATTGGCATAATTTACTATTTTTACTCTCTTTCTTTTAACTCGTGGCGTCTGATTGCTCGCTTGTCTGACGAAAAAACTTTGGATCGATTTTTAACCCTTTTCCCGTGATCCAATAGAGCTGAAACTTTGCAAGCAGACTCGTGGCGACGATCAAGAAGATCTATCAAATTTTTGTTAAAAAAATTAATAATTATAGTATAATTTTGGATTTTTCAAATTTTTAATTTTTTTTCATACAACTCAGTAAGTTGTATGAAAATACTCCGACGCATCTGGTAGACACGAAACCCGAAAATAAGAAAGGGTTGGTTTTTATGGGTTAGTTTTTTTAATGTCTTGTATGTTAATTTTAGATTTGCTGTTAACTTTTCCTAAAATAAATAAATACCTGCATACATTAAAACCTGAGTATATTCTTAATTTGCAGAGTGCTATTTCATGGAGGGAGTACGTACCCCAAAAACACTGTCTAAGCCAATCGTAATTTTGCGGTTTTGTTTTTAATTTTGCAGCTCAATCTGGAGTGCGCCATTATCTCATTCCTGCACAGCCAGCAAATAAGGCAGCGCGCGGTGAAATATTCAACAGGGACCGGGGCCGGGGATCTGCAGAGCGAACCCGCGCGCCGCATCCTGCGACCGAGATGAGAGGAAATTCCATTAGCGCGGGGGACTTTACAAATTGCATTGTCGGCTACATTCGCCAATTATAATAACAATATGCCGGCCTTTAAAAGTGTTTCACTTAAAACCAGACCTGCGAGCAAGATTATTTTTCCAAAATATTCCACATCATCGCCATTATCGGTCGACTAGCTGTAACGCGTCAAAAATGACCGAACATTGTTTCGCGTCCTTGCTAAGCCCTAATATATATCCCTAGAGGACCTGGTCTGGGGACCCAGCAGCTGAATCCCGGTTGGTCGCGATACTGCAAGGCGCCGTCCCAGGCGTTTGCTCAGCTTGTCACCGATAATTGCTCGTTATTTATACCCACGCCCCTGAGGAAATTCACCCAATAGCTCGAGCGGATAGAACTCCATCCGCGCGATCGCTTTATGGGTTTTTTTATGGGTTAATGCTGTGGTATATTGGTGCGGACCAGAGCGGGAGATGCAATCTCATAACCACGCGAGTGGTCGCTCACTCACACCCCAAAGCCCCGTATATTTTAATACTGCGGTATTCAAGAGGTGTAGCGACGGCTGTTGTATATTTCATTCGTACTTACAGTTTGGTACTCAGGCTTACTCGGTGAAGCTGCCGGGTCGATGTGGGTGAACTTTTCGGTGCGTGCAATGGGACACTTACGTGAGCGATGAAACTAAGACTAATAACAGTTATTATTATGTGACGGTGTTAGTTTGTGACTCCACTTGACGCGGAGCTAGATTGGGTTAATTGAAATATCGGGACGCGCGGCTTGATTTAGGTTTTGTAACAATAGCACTCCCGGTGTAAGGAATACGTGCGAGAGTTGTACGCGCTGGGACGGCCGGGTTTGGAATGCTGTCACTTCTCTTCCGCCCGCGGACGGCAGATGTCGCCCGGGGCGGCTGGTTCCGCCACAATATCATTAATTAATAAATCGCTAAATAATTTCCAATGTTTTCATTTTCCTTCCTAGCCACGACCCGTGGCAATATTAATAATAACAAATATGTAAGTTTATTCTCGACTACATTTCTGAGATTCATTTATGATACATCTTTTGTTACCTGTTAAGTTTTATGTTCAAAAAGATCGATACATTTTTCGTCATAAAAAATTTCGAATTTTGTGTTTACAATTTTACCGATTTGATTTACCATCAACACGTTCCATTTTTTAAATACCAGAATTGGGTATGCTTTTTGGAAACGCCTCGAACTAGTAATAAACTTTATTTCAATGAAAACTACAGTGGGTATTACGCAGTCCGTTTTAACCATCAACAGCGGTAATTTTATAAATTTTTATATAATTTCAAAAGCTCCGCAAGGCCTTTCGTTAATAGAACCATCCTGCGAGTGAATTTTTAAATGACAAATAAAGCTTTTCATGCATTTACAATACAAACTTAATGCAATACTAATGTTTATCGTCCTGCGCGGTATTCTGAATTACACGTCTTAGAACAGACGGGTTGAAAGACGGCGTAATGCACTTTAAACATGGCGTTATTTAATATTATAAAAAATGTTTAGCAGAAGATGGCCTGGAAGCCTTTGGTCTCGGGCACATACGAGACCATCAACCTGGTCCCAGGGAAGAGCAACTTCTCACTTCTACTGGGGTAGCTCCTGTCTGGCGCGTCCACGTCGTGGGGGTGGGCGTTTCTCTTTTCCAGTAGGCTGGACTGGGAGACGGCGAAGTTCAGGCAGGGACCCAGACTCGCGGGGTATAACGCGAAACCCATGCTCAGAGTCACAGGGGAAGACCTCAACGACTGCGAAGGTGGAGATGGAAGCCATGGTGGCAGAACAGACACCTATCCAACAGTGAGCCAACTTCGCATACAGGAGTCTGAGATCATGGAAGAGTTGGTGGTGGAAAAGACCCTACTAGGAGTCCAGCACTCATAGTTCTGAAGAGGATTATTGCCTTGGCGTGAGGTGGCAACCGGTCATAAAAATCACAGCCACAAAAATTTCCTTGTCCAAAAATTAAGCGGACAATGAAGGCTGACCCCAAGTAAATGGGACTAACAGTCTAGGAAGACGAAGAACATGAAGCTGAAGAATCTGAGGCAATAGTTCGGGAAACCCATAGTCCCACTATTCGGAGCTGTCGCCAGTAAGATTATCCGACCTTTTCTGAAATGTTCCTATTTTGATGATTCCCCAACACTCAAAAATAGAAAAATGTCAGACATCTGAAAAATATCAATATTTCTGTCATTGTGATGAATTGAATTGTAGATGTGTGTGAAACAACTTAATTTTTACCAAATTTTAAAATAATCTTAGTGGATCGGCGGCAGTTATAACAATAGTACGCTCAAACAGTCGACAGCTATACGGAGACTTTCAAAGCGAGCCAGTTGTACAGTATAAGTGCGAAACGCCCATATACAAAAGAGACAATGCAAAAACTTACCTTTAGATCCTCCGGTTTGCCAAAAAACACGATACTCCTCTGCGATGGACTGTATGAAGATGCGGATGACGCGTATGCCGTCTCCACCATGAGATATTCACTCTCACGAATGAATACGAGATGGCGGTGTAGATCGTTCAATGACAGGCGTCTTTATGCGGTGCAAGCAGCGGCGGAGGTAAAATTTGAATTGAGGTTCGAAATCTCGAGTTATATCTCGCAGTGTCTCGTTCCGTGAACACGGCCCGTTAGATGTCGTCGGATTAGACACGCCCCCTACCTACCTAGTGCAGGGTTAAAAATCCAATGTAGCATGTTTCGAGAACGATTTTTATGATCCATAAAATTATATTTGCGCCAATACTGCGACTTACTTGTTGTTGCAATCTTAATAGGCATGAGAAATGTCCGTACAACGTACTATATCGTGCGACGCCGCAGAGCTGTAAAATGATTGCCATTGTTGTAAAATACGATTCATAGTATTTACCGCTAAAAAAAGAAAAAGTATATCTCCTACTCTGGGGCTATCGAAATGCAATATTGCCATTCTACAGAAGCGAGGGAGCTTCTAGTCCGAATAATTTAAGACCCGAGACCCGAATAATTTAAATACTTACCTACTAACTTATCAGTGGGGGTAGGCAGAGAGGATGGAGCGCCACACTCTTCTGTCCTGAGATACAACTCTCGCCTCATCCACATTCATACATCTTCGCATGCAAGTTCGCCGGTTGTTAAGGCTTCTAACGGGACCATCTTCCTGTATCTGGTTAATCTGGTCTTGCCGCGTCTTTTGCGGTCGCCTCTCTTTCTGGCGCAATCAACACTTGCATTCATTCCCTCAACATGCCCAAACCATCTGAGCGACTTTTTAATTTTATTATTTATGCAAAGATCAGCTTTATATTTATTCCTAATATCTTCATTCTTTACTCTATCATAAATGGATTTGTGACACATACGTCTAAGGGATCTCATCTCCACTGACGCCACTGCATTCTGTCTACTTTCGTTCCTTTTTCTGGTCCCTTTGCCACCTCCAGGCTTCACTTCCGTATATCAATGTTGGTACCAGAATTCCATTATGAACCGCTAATTTTGCCTTGGTAGACATATTTCTATTAGAAACTATATAAAATTCTGTTTTTTTTTTCTGTAACGTAAATGACATGATTATTTATAGAGCTTCAAACCATTTGGCGGAATAAATGACCATTTGGCGGAATAATGATTTAGTATATAATACATTAATATTATAGTATATAATACTTTCTGGTTAAACATAGGTATCAAAAATCAAGTTTTTTGTTTTTACCTTTAACTTACATTTTTATTTGTACCTGTATTACCTGTTGTCTGCCAAAACCCCCCTAACACAAATGTATATATATATATATATATATATATATATATGTATATACATAATATGTATGTATATACATAATACCCCAACCTTCATACATGCTATAATGTATATCTACAGAAAATATTTCAGCTTAATCAATGAAGTGGCTTCAACAAAATATATATTTATTTAAATTTATTATTTAAACAGAAACATTCCGAATTCGGACGATTCCTGAAAAGTCTGGCCTAATCAAAACAAGTATTTTTTAATGTTGTATCATATAGTTTTTTTACTATAATTTTTAAACATTTTTTATTATAATTTAAATATCTCTAAGCCAGATAATCATTCAGACACGTCGCTCTATATACTCGTTATATGCAAAGTAGCGCTTTTGTTTCTGCGTCCTAGTCTCATCAATAGCACACAATCAGCGCATTAAAATAATCTGAAGTTAATTGCAATTTCTACGAAGTAAATCTAAATAGGATAAGCGATATTCGTTTCGCTATTATTATCTTATAAATCAGATTAGAATCAAAATATATACATATCAAAACGTTCTGTCAGATAAATATTTAGATTCGTTTTCCCAAATACATGTTCATATCCACCTCATTCTTCAATATATTGACTGCACGCGCCTGGCATCTGGATACAAATATTCGTATAAACAATAAAAGGTATCAGTATAGGCACAAATACTAGTGTTAATCTTTCTAATACAAAGATAGAATACCACAGTCTTCTATTTTATATATAGAATACCACTCGCGTAACTTCTACTTTCGTATATACAGGGATATTCGAAAAACATTAATAACTTCGCAGGACTGTATTCCTGCCTTGATTATGAGTCGAAAATGTTGAAGCAACTATGAACTAATATCAAAAGTAATGGAGATATGCGACATAAAAGTTTTCAATATTTCGGACTAATACCATGAAAAAATTCATTCCCTTTAATACAAGTCAATAAAATAATAGAAACCTACGAATTCCAATTGGAAAACATTGCAATTGGAATCTTCGCATAGTTTTTTTATAATTTTATTTAACTTGCATTGAAACGAATAAATTTTTCGTAATCGATACATGTTACTGTACTTATAGTCCAACGTTTTACAAAAAAATAAATCAGAAATATTGAAAAAAAAATGCAAATTTGACGACGCATATCTCCATAACGGTCATGGTTGCTTGAACATTTTCGACTCACAATCAGAGCACGAATATAGTCCTGCGAGGTTATTAATGTTTTCCAAATAACCCTGTATATATTTTTAAGCACACACATCGATTATCAAATTTTCGGAAAATCAAAACCAATACCTGCCTGTTTACATATTTACTTTAATATAGTTTCCTCACACAAACGTTCCGCATGCCCAAACCATCGATAATGCAACAATTATTTTATATTTACTAATTTTACACCCTATCTTTTAGATTTTCCACTCGTATTCATGGGCGCCAGCATTTTTCCGTTTAAAATATCCAGCCTTCGCTACGAGCAGTGTTTAATTCAACTCTTTTATATTTCTCTAGTTTCCATATTTACTTTATATGACAAATTTCTAAGAATGATAACTTCAGATCGGAGAACGCCATATATTTTATACGCCTCCGTCACCCCGCCTTCAAAATCTTTTTGAACCCTTCATATATGTACAAAAATAAGACGAATCCGGGAAAATTTATTTTTTAATTTATTCAATATTTTTGAGGAAATTCACCATTCAAAAGCCGAGGCGATATTTTTACTACAGTTAACATATAAACAATAAAACAGCTTTTCCTATATTGGCACAGCTGTTTATACAGACATATAAAAAATCCTAAAAAGTTTATTGATTCATTTGCTAAATATTTGATAGCCGATTTATTCGTGTGCTCGTTAAATTTATTGACATTTCTATTTTGACGTATGCTAGATATGACGTTGAGTCAAAACAGGTACATTTGGACCTCAATATTTAAATACATATAATGTAATGAATGTAAAATAGGAGATCATGTGGAATATAGGAGCGAATAGAGAGTGATGAAGAAAATATATGAAACGAGTGTTGAAGATTAAGTAAATATTGGAGGATGACCCTGTTAAAGCAATAAAAAACATTAAAGCGTATGTGAGAACACGTATAAAAATAGATAGTCAGAATAGAAAAATATAGGGATTCATCCTCTCTACCAACACCTGTAGGCAAACAGCTTGATACATGGTTAGGTATTAACTATATTTTTATTAGTATCTTCGTCAATAAATGCAAAATGACTTTGTGGTGATATTATTAATATAATTAACAAGAATGTACTTTATTTACAACACTAATTTGTTGAAAGTATCAACGTGTTTCCCTTCGTCATTAAAAATTAAAAATTAAATTGGAGACACTTACAAAATAGAAATTTAATAGTATAAATTTTCTAATCAGCTTTTGAAAACAAATCGTTCTTTTGAAATAAATAAAAGTATACAAATTTTACAAACGAAAAATATAGGATTAAAGTAGTAAAAAATGCTTTAATAATAAATTAAATAATATAAATAACCAGGTCCGTTCAGCAAATAGTTACATTTTAAATTTTGTTTTCACATTAGAAATTAATTAGTTACGCTTCTCCCATACATTTATTTTTTATTTAGTTATATCTATACTTAAATTTTTAATATACGTTGTATCCTGATGAATGGACAATTCGCCCCCAAATACGTCGGCAATTTCAGCAAATTAGTGATCTAAACAAAGTATATTCTTGTTAATTATATTTTTAATACATACACAACATTGTATTGCGTTGTAGAACGAGTCGTGAAATAAATACAAAAAAATATCGTACTCACGTTGTATGTTGCGACATTTTTCATTCACGTTTGGCCGGGTCAAATCAAATATTTTGTAAAAAAAATCATTGTCTCATCACCCCGAATTACGTCAAATGTCTCTCATGAAACTGTGATCGCAACTCGCGACAGTGTACCTTCAAAATTGACTGTCGGAAAAACACAATTTTCTCAATTTCGATGTTTCGAATGATTTTTCCGGTCAGTGTCACCGCGATTGGGGCGGTTCGGACGCATCCGACACTGGGTGTACTTTTCCGTGTTTGTCACATGTCCGTAGCGCGGACGGGGAACGATTTTCGCGACGGTCCGCGTTCGCTTTGTCCGCCGACGTCGGGAAACGGGTTCGCGTCTCGGGAAAACGAGCGGGGACGCGGCGACGACCTACCCTGAGCCCGGCGCACCAGCTACTGGCCTGGGAGGATGCCAGATCACCGCATATAAATATATAGGAAGTACCTACCGGGGCACCGAACCACAGGGTGCCCTGATAAGGAGGCGCATTTCCTCATTTATTTGTAATGTTTGTTTTATGGGAAAACTTTGTGACTTACCTAACCCAAGTTCGGTTTGGTTTTTCTATTGACATTATACAATTGGCATGATGACAGATTTTGAAATAACATTCTATATTGTAGGTACACGTCTACTATTACCGAAAATAACATTATTTCAGTAATAAACTAAGTTTTTACGCAAATAATTTCATTTTCATTCACATATTTTTAATTTCGCGCAAAAACGCCCGCAGCTGTCATTTCGTCTACGTGACGTCAAGCCTCAGTAAACATTGTATCTATAGCAACGGTTCAAAGACACGGTGATGGGTACTGAGGCGTGACCTCATTCGCTCTGACCGGTGTTTCAGTTAAAATGACGGACTGTACAATTTTATACTTTTATTTTATTTAAAATATTAATAATCTCAATGTGTATATTAAAATTGAATCATTTTTTAGAATCCTTTCAAAATATTATCTTCCATAAAATCACTTATTATTTAATTCTTTAATACTGTCATCATGCCTATTGACACCTATGAAAATCTTATTAATTAATGTGTATATTAAAACTGGATCATTTTTACTCCCTTTCTTTTAACTCGTACCTTCTGCGATTTATTGTCTGCCGGAAAAACTTTGGATCGATTTTTAACATGTTTCCCATCATCCAATCGAGCTGAAACTTTGCAGGCAGACTCATGGTGACGATAAAAATGATCTAATAAATTTTCGTTTAAATTTTTTTAATAATTATAGTATAATTTTGGCTTTTTCGAAGTTTTAATGGTTTTTTCAAATTGGAATCAATACAAATGAGCAATGACCCCGACGCGTACAGTAAACACGAAACCTGATTCAATGACAAAGGGAATATAATAAAAACTTGGTTTTTATGGGTTATTTTTTTTAGAATCCTTTCAAAATATTTTCTTCTCTAAAATCACTTATTCTTTAATTTTTCAATACTGTTATCTTGCCTTATGCATCGTTGAGGAATTCTTTAATATAAAAATAATAAGATTTTTACTATTCAAAATAAAACTCTAAGTATTAAACCACTATTTATTGAATTAAACATGTTTCGGGGCCAATGATCTCTTCATCAGTTACAGCGGGTACTAAAATTTTAAAAAAATATATATAAACATTAACAAAATAAAAAACAAATGTATAGGAGAAACGTAACTAATTAACTACAAATATGAAAACAAATTTAATAGGTAACTATTTGCTAAAAGGACCTGGTTATTTATAATATTTTATTTTCTGTTAAAGTCTTTTCTCTAAGTTTTAATATTGCTCTTAGTATTGTGAAAAAATGTACAAAGAACAAAACTTTAACCCTGGATTTTATAATATTTATGTGAATAATGGGATATGTTGAATTATGCAATACTTAAAATAATCACCGCGTAAGTATTGTCACGAGATGATAGCAACGGAAAGAATTGCACATAACCGACGATTTTGCAGAACTGCTCACATTTTTCAGTGAATCGGAAATTGCTAGAATGGTCCGGGATTGTCCACTGAATTCTGGAAGTATCGCGAAATTGACAAGCTATAATGTGAGTACTTACATGCGAACCGAGCGAAATGACCTTGCAATAGACAAAAGTGTAGCGAATTGAAAAAGTGCCTGCGTGGAATATTCTAGTGACAATTGTGTGAATTACGAAATAGGTGTGAATTAAAGAACGGTGCTCCGATTTAATTCGTGTCCAGTGCTTTAAGTTAATTAATAAAACTTTAATTAATTTCTACTGTTTTATTTGCCCCTCACATCCACGATCTCGTTAACATATTATATATTAATATTACAGTTATTTTGTGGTGCAACATTATTTTAATTTATTACATAGGTATACGAAACGAATAATTATATAACACACACGTTGAATTATTTTGCAACTACTTCAGTTTCGGAAAGAGCCGTTGCTCTCATCATCAGGTATAACTAATAACGATGATAAGACGGACTGCTCCTATCGAGACTAAAGTAAAGACAAAATAACTCAATGAGTATGTAGTACGAAATTTCGTTTAGTCTTAATTTAAAAAACACAGCATTATTCAGCATGAAGTAATTTCAATTTAATCATTAGATTTTCAATTGGAAAACAAAGACTACAAAACTCTCAACGTCTCAAAAATATAAAAATAATTTAACCCATAAAAAGTTTTCATTATAAATTCTTTATACGAAAGAAAAAGACCTCTATGCAGATTTTTTTTTGTTGTCATTCAAACTCATTCAAACTTCTTCTTTGTACAGGATGAATGTTTCTAGGAACGACTAATTTTGATCTGTACCGTTTTATCACAGTGACGACACCCGAGTGTAATTATTCAGGAACCTAGCCTTTCGAGCGCCGTTTTTAGCATCGTGGAGAAAAAAATTAATATCGTTTGAAAATAATTCCAGAGTTGGTGTCAAATAATCCTGTTTTTGCTTGTAAATATAGTAAAAAAGTAAAAACGCCAAAATATTGAAAAGTAAAAATTCTACAAATCAATACAGCTCTGTTGACATATTTAAAGCTCGAACACTATACACACACAAAAAAGACAAATTAACTTATCATATATTTTATAATTTGTATATTTTATAACTAAATACTTTTATTTATTTTTCATTATTTATTATATTCATATCATAGTACATAATTTCATGAATTCAATAATACATTTATACTATAAAAACATTTTATTCGCCATAAAACAGCTGACGCTCGTGCTTGGGAAGAGTAATCACGTAAGTTCATTTCATGGATATTGAAATTGTAATAATAAAGTGTTAAGAAAATTAAAAAACAAAATAAATATGTATATGGTGAAGTTCATGGGAGTTTCAAGGGGTTTTTTTTATCGAATTTTTTTGAAATTGAAAGTTTTTATTCCTACATAGGAATAATGGTTCTTCTTTTAAATTAAGAAATGATCTTATAGACCTGGAAGTTACCGAATCCATTATATGTTTTTCCTTAAAGATTTTTAGTAATGATATTTTTTCAAAAAAATTCATAACAGCGCACAAAATTCTTGGAATAATAGATTTTTAGGGTAGGTTCTGTTTTTTTAAATAACTTTAATTATGCTCTTTTGTGCTATTAAGAGTTTCATGATGTTTCTATATGATCCTCCCCGCCCAATGATACCATATTGTAGTATCTATATGTTAATTGTCCCAAAGATGACGCTCATAGTGCAAATTTTTCCATTGCCAGCATAAAAAAATCGTATGATTTTTTTAAAGAAACGAGGCTTAACAGTTCATTTTAAAATACATTTAGATATAATTTAATATATTAATATTATATGCATTATTTAATACGACGATGATATTTATTGATTATTGATTAGAAATAACGAAATACCACATTTTGTTCAATCAATTCTATTTTTACTTCTGGCAAGTCATATCGAAATTGAATTTTGACTCATGACTGACATGGCCGTTTGAAAGGTGAAACGTGTTTAGATACATCTTTTCTTTATATTATGCACATATTATGCAACCAGATTACATGGAAATGAACGCGAAACGCATATATATTTATTTTGAGGTTACATCTTACGCCTAAATTGTGAGGTTAAAACGCACACGTCACCTTATGCGTAGTTACTGTTTCTAGGTTAACTTTTCATATAAACGAATTCTTCATGGAAATGAACGCGAGATGTTACATCTTTACCTAAATTGTGAGGTTAAAACACACACGCTACCTTAAATGTTTATAGCGCCGTTTTTGCGTAAGAGACGCATCAAGAGCGCTTTACAGGTGTGACATCCTGAAAAAATGAGTTTTTAGGCTCTTATTAGTCAGCTGATTCCACAAGTTGAAAGCACGTTCCGCAAACTTGATGGCTCCAGGTCTCCTTGGTACTACCAGCCTGCAGAGTGCCTCCGATTTAGCTGACCGCAGTGTGAGCCGTCTTCCAGTGATATCGTCTGAGATACAGAGGTCGATCAAATATTGTGGTGCTTTTCTTTGAAGACTTTTGTACACCATCAGAGAGTTTGAAATTTATCCTCTCCGGCAGGCAAAGCCAATGTAGCTGCTTCAGCATTGAGGATATCCGCGAGAACTTTGATGCCTTAAAAATAAGCCTCGCTGCAGCATTCATCACTGCCTGAAGTCTGTCGAGCTGAGTCCCAGGCTATCCTGCATATATTGAGTTACAATAATCCAGTTGCGAGATGACGTACTCACTAATCAGTGACTTTACAACGCTTTGTATATATCGTCATAATCGTAGAGCAACGACGCATGTGATTTTTCTTAAGTTTGCAGGAGAGCAGTTTGAAGTTTTATTTACATAAAGACACTTTATGTCATAGCTCCATAACTACAAAAGATTTTCGTTTGAAACTTGGGTTAGTCATTTAAAGTGGATACCTTTAAAACCTCAAATATAGTCAGCGCAGTAAAACAACGTTTTTACACATGCTGCATTGTTCTACGATCGCAAATCAGAACCGTCGTTATACGAAGTTGGTATAACGATTAAATTAATGAGAAAAATACACTTCTTATATACCATTAGATGGCTTCTTTTTTTCAATTTTTAACGATCCAAAAAAGTCAATATGGAATTTTTTGCACATCCGTCATTGTTCTACGATGTACCACCGATTGTTGAATGTTAAATTATCAGCCGTATTCTAGCTATTTGTTTATATAAATTTTATATGTTTCAAATTTACTCCTACCTTTTTTCAAATAACAAAAAAATTAAAATAAAACATTGTTTCTACGAATTACATTTAAGTGATTTGTAGACCTCTTTCTACTTAAGAAAGACAATCGAATTAGTATGTATAAGCCGCGCCGTGTGTTGGTGTTTACCTATACCCGTAAATACCAACACAGTGAGACAACGTGAGTCGTACGCACGGCTTGCACATCCTAATTCATAACGCTGTTTCTTTTTTAATGGAGAAGAAATTGTAATGCTTCGAAATGGTGTCTTACTAACTTCTGTCAATTGGCCATTCACACATAGACATTCTGAATTGAATGTGAAGTGAATCTAGAAGTCAAAAGCATATTTAATGAAATGCATTCCGTAGCAGATGTTTCACGTGTAAACATCCAATATTTTTAAACTATAACTGGTTGCTGATATTTTATACGAACCGTATGTTATTCTGAGAGATGATTCTCGACGTTTCATTGAAAACTTATTCAACGTCATCAGGAGGACGACCTTTACCCGCGTCTGTCCTCTATATCCACAACCAGTTATAGTTAAATATTATGTCTAAAGACCGTAATAACAACGTAATAATCCAATTTTTTACCCAAAGAATGAACGCGCTTAGTTGGCTTGGATGTATTTGGACTAGAAGGTCTAATGTTTACATACAATTGAATTGATTGTATTTTTAATGATGATGGTGGTTTAGATATAAATGAACATTTTAATTTACCAGTTGAATTTTCAAACAGTATAATAAAAGGAAATTATTATTCTTCATAGAAACTTATCCGTTGGTGATGGCTTATTCGAGGGATTGTTGAAACTGGTTGTTTTACACAAAATATTGTATTCATTGAGAATTTAAATTATTTTTTAATTTTACCCTATAATTTCAATTCTTTAGTTTATTTATATGCTTTTGAAACATTTTGACGATAATTATCTTTAAAAATTCTAGGTGAACATACATATAGGTATAGCGTGTATCAGTTTCCTAATATACAGTAAAATCCCGTTAATTCGAACCCCGATAATTTGAAATTCCCTATAATTCGACATTTTCTAATTAAAAAGTCCCAAATGTTAATTTTTAAATAGATTTACCCCGTTAATTCGAAAATAACGCGGTAATTCGTAAATTAATTTTTCAAAGTTTAAATTAGACTAATTTGAAAAAAGATTTTGATTTTTTCGCAAGTGAAAATAGTATATATGTCAATATTGGGTAGGTAAACAATTATGTTTGCTGCACAGCAAACACAGTTAGCCGCGCAGCGTCCATAATTGGCCGCGAAGCGGCCACAATAGCAGAAATGGAAATTCGTCAGATAGCAAACACAATGTATTCGATTCTAATAAAAATATATATATATATATATATATAATGTATTATTTATTGTATTTCCCTTTCTACCATGCTATAATTTTTTATTTTCTTATGTATTTATTACGTATTGCATTAATATTATTTTTTAATCAGATAACATTGGAAACCTTTATCTATACCTATAAAACTCAATGTCCGTCTGTCTGTTCTTTATACAAATCTGCACCGATTCAAATTTTGCATACTTATTCTTTAGAAATCCGGTGAGTAACATAGGCAATTTTACTATTCTTTTACTCCTTCCCTCCCCCTGATATATTTTCGATGCAAATCTGTACCATTTGACCGATTGGATTCAAAATTCTTTAGGACTCGGCGGGTAACATAGGTGACATTTCCTCCCTCCAATTTTACCCTTTTCCCTCCCCCTGATATATTTTCATTGCAAATCTATACCGTTCGAATCGAACCTTTGTTACTCCCCACAAATTTATTTCCAACTTAATCCTTAACCCTCTGCAACGCCGGGTACGATCAGCTAGTGTTTCGTATTATGTAAAACCCTAATTCAGAGCGTGTGTCATTAATAAATAAATAACTATAAAACAAATAATAAATGTATCGATACCAAATGATATTGTAGATGCGTGGCTACACCGACATAGATGTCCCCTACCGAATGCTAACCAACCCGCTGTTGTGAGTGCAATACTGTTTTTGTTGGCGGATCCTGATCACCATGCGGTATTGAAACGTTGCTTGAAAAGACTTTGCAACGAGTATGTCCACTGTTGGATAAAATTCTCTTCTCTCAATGAGCCTCCTCGGCCTTGTGTCTTCTTGATCCTACAGCTTCCGGCAATCCTTTTGACGACTCGCCTTTCGGCTCCCTCTCAACTCGTCCATGCAGCTTACTAAGTCTCTTTGAATTTGGTCCTACAATGACGTATTCATTGCACGGAAAATCCCACTACAGTTCTTCTTGAGCATGTTCTGCGGGTCACCTTTAATGGCCTGCTTTGAGTGTCAATGATTTGATGCTGAAGGTTGGAACTGGAATTGCAGACTTTTGTTTTAAAGATTTGAAAAGGTATTTTTTGCAATTCATTTTTGTAAATTTACATATATTACAGTTAATTTTAATAATTTTGATGCATCTGCCGCTTATTGTAAATATATTGTGACATAACCAAAATCGAAAACAACCTCAATACATATTATATAAAATTAAGGTATATTATAGATGTCTCACAGATACAAAACTATTTTTTAGGGAAAATAGGTATGGAAGTCTTTGGATATTTATAAAGCTTACTCTTACAAAATCTTTTTGACGTACGATAGGCAAGCTTTATGAACACCCATAAGACTTCCGTCCACCTACTTTCCATTTACCTAATACCTTCGTCTCTAAGAGACTTTTAATAATACGTCTTAATTATTGATGTCCCTTTGGGGATAAAATCCAGTATTGTGTTCTTGAAAAATTTGAACAAACTCAAAATATTCTGAATAATGTACAATTATCATTCGAGGGCGTAGTCACCATCAAAGTCTATTATTGCTTCCCACTCGCTTGGAAGTCGGTTGATTCCACAGACGAAGCGGGTCCTATGACCGGTGCAAGCTACGTCTTCTTTCACAGCTGCCAGAAGAGCCTGTTCGTCTAAATCCAAAGACAACCCTCTCCTGACTTGTCGTCTTCACTAGAGTCACCAGCCTCGAAGCAAACAGACCACTCTGGGTATGCCATTTTCATAATCGTTCCTTCGTCGAAGAGATCGTTGAGATCGCAAAACGGCTCAGCAACTTTCCACCCATTCTCCAAGTGCAGTATAGGTAATATGGCGTACATGTGTACGGTTTTCGATGCGCATTTTAATTTCCCTGATAAAAATCTGGGAATAATTATGCATCAACCTAGTATTTTGCATAATTTATTGTGCGTATCCAATGAATGATTTTTAGGTGAGATAAATCTCACTATCATATTGTGTTGAAATTTAGGTGAGATAAATCTCACTATCATATACCTACTTGTGTTGAGATCTATCTTGAGATAGATCAGTATGAGATTGATAAAAAGAGACAAAAACCCGTGCACACGCCGTAAACTAATATAGCTTCGAGCATCTCATGAATGAGTATGCTCAAAGTTAACAATCAAACACATTACCTATTACTGGCTTATTACTCGCACGCTCCTGTCATAGAGACGCCCTTGTTCAAAATGGAAGCTTTGGGAACTGAAACAGGAAATTCAAGTGAAGCAATAAATCAAAACAGTTCCCGAGATTCCATCTGCGCATTTTTATAATTTTTAATTTTTTGTTGATAAGATTTGAAACATTCATGTCTGTTAATAAAGTTTCATAAAGATTATTTCTTGCTATATTATTTTTATATAGCGGTGACCGAGTTATTCCACAGACATTCGCGCTTCCTATAATAAGTCACGAAAAGTAATGTTTTCTCATCTCGCCAACGCGCCATATTTGTTCCATCTGTCGTGGACTAAGAAGATCGCATTGATAATCGATACCTGCAAGCCGCGAATGACATTAGCATATCATAAGCAAGGCTGTTCACACATGCTCAAATTTTCCTCAAACCTCAAACCCCTTCCACCCGCAAATCAAATGAGCATGCTCATAAATCAACCAACGGTTGCAATGTGCGTATACACTTGCTACTAAGCAGCAATAGCTCAAGAAGCTCAATATTGCGCATGCTCACGTGCCACTAATGAGCATGTGTATCAGTACCTTATAAAATAATACATATTACTGGTAATTGTTTAATACGGAAGCAACACCTTTTCGTATTTTCATGACTTCGACATCACTAGTACAAGAGAATGAAGATAATGATTATGATTAAAAATTATACAACTGTTATTTACGATTCTGTACGTCGCACGGACGGGTATTTAAGGAAAAAGCTGGCCAAAATTATTTTAACGTTTTAATCGTCTTTAAATGATCTTTTATTATATATTTTTATGTTTTATATATTTTGGATCTAAATTTTTGTATTTTGATTATCGAACGTTACCTTATTTTCTAAGGAAGAAGGTATTTACAAGTAAAAATATTTCTTAATTATTAAAAAATTTATTTATATATCATCTTCATCAGAATAATATGTATTTTCTTCATCGGAGGTCTTGTTTGTTATTTCTTCCTCTTCTTCGAATACAGGATCTATTGGCTAACTCGGTAAAAGGAAATGTAATACCTCTATTGAGAAGGCCGTTTTGTTTCGCTTTTCTACAGATCGCGAACATGAAATAAATGGATCCGAGCTTAACAATAATCGATCAAGAACATCTTTGTTACATTATATTCTTGAGAACTTTCTTGCGAAGTTCAGTCTATACTGCCGGAAGTGTGTATTACGAGCTTAATCAGCTTCTTCCGAAAGTTGACCAATAGGTAATATGGCATATTTGATTATCGAAGGTGCTTGAGCCAATATTTTATGGACAGTGGGCGTCATCGGATGCCACCCATATAACTTCACATAGAGTTCTGCCGTTTCTTTGGAGAAGATCGCAAATTTGTTTACATCTATTTGATGACCACCGGAAATTACTTCTAAAATTATTTTGAATATTTTTATTAGTTATAAGTCCACTCCGGATGCCGTTTCTGGATCAGAAAAAATCTACGTGAAGTGTTGCCATCATTAGTGTTTCCAAAGCCAGCTTTTGGTATATCAACTAACAAAGACATCTCTTCCTTTATCTCCTGCTATATTCGTTTTTTCTCATCTTCAACTGATTTTTCATCTTCACCTTTATGAGATGCAGCTATCCACTTTCGTTTATTCCGCTTTGAAGAATGTTATTTTTTGTTTAAACTCGTTGATTTTTTCTAGTGGACAGTTCGTGATTTTCATAAGGATGTCCTCCATATATTTTATCTTTTTGTCAAGCGAACGTTCAGGACACTTGTTTGATGAAGCTATAGAGTGCTCCTCTCGTCAACTCCTTCACATTCTTTTCAGTTGCTATAATAAAAGAAAGTCGCTTAATTCAGTTTATATATTCATAAATTTTTAACACATTCGAAAAAAAAATGTAAAAAAAAATGGCGACTGTTGGCGGAAAATTTTTCTTCATCAAAAGTAAGATCATGAACTTGATTGCATCTCACTTTGTTTTTTCACACACTTTCCGACACTTTCTCTCACTAAAACCCTTGAATATATCAAAAAGATTTTAATATTATTCTGTTTCAATACGATTTTTTTAAACATGCAAAAACTGTATAAATAGTACGAATCCAAAAATAAATTTCTATTAAAAATATAGTTAATACCTTGAACTCCAAAATCCATCACAAATATCTTCAGGTCACAGCTGCTAAATTACTCAGAAAGCGAATACAAAATGTTATTTGCAGGTAGGCGCCGAGAATACAGACGTGCGGGCGAAACAACGCCTAAACTCCGACTGCCGTAACGGATAATACAAAGGTACTGTGTGCAAAAGATGGCTGTCACATGGCGTCTCAATCATTTAACTACAAGGAAACAGTTTTCAAATTACATGAAGTTGATTTTTTAAATTTCGACTTTTGGCCAGCTTTTTCTTTAGATACCCGTCCGTGGCGTCGGTAGGGTCGATAATGACTCATTTATCTTCCATTATTACCCACTAGCTTATCCGCGTGGCTTCGCACGCGTAGATTTTTAGTAACTTTTAGTCATATTTTATCAATTTGTGTATCAACCTGCACATATAGATATGTGTCGTCACGGACTTTTTTATAAATCATCTTAAGATCTACAACTTATCTTAAGAAAATATTTAAATATCTCTTAGGGGCCATCCATAAAGTACGTCACACGTTAAGGGGGGGGAGGGGGTCGACGAATTCTGACATTGTGTGACAAGGGGTGGGAGGGGTCCTATGTTTCGTGACGTCACTTTTCAAAATCTAATGCAATTGTATAAAAACGGTCATATAGATCAATTGTACGCGATAGAGATAGGCGCGAGAGGTTTATCGGCAAAAGCCTTATCCGTATTTGAGTAGCTTTTTGGTCTTGTAATTAGGACACTCGCCTCGTGATGCAAAGGTCGCGGGTTCAGTCCAGACTAGCAAGGTGGTCCTATTTTCATAGCACAAGCGTATAGCTTACTTTGAAAATAGTAAGAATATTGATGTGACACGTATTCTGTGTTCACATCTCTATTTTTTTTTTAAATAAAAAAAAATAAAAAAACGTCTTACTGAAAGATCTTGGCTCATCCAGATCTTCCGTTAGTTCCATATTAGAATGCGTATCGAAAACGGCACTAACGGAGTCTTATCGGATTTGCTTAGGCAGGGAGAGAGACCGAAATAGCGGAGGTGAGTGCTGATGCATCATAAGGGGGCTCCTTAAACCTACACCTGGGTCACAAGTCCCAGGCACTGCTCTCGGCTCCCTCTCCGCAATGCGAAGGACTCGGCACCCGCACGGTGAATCCAATGAATCGAATGCTAAGTGTTTCGTCTATTCGTCAATTTCTAAATGTAAAATTGCTAAATATGTGTCGTCACACTAGGGAGGAGGGGTCTCACAAATGTGACCAACTGTGACAAGGACGGGGGAGGGGTCAAAAAATCACGAAATTAGTGTGACGTACTTTATAGATGACCCCTTACCGTTAAGGCAGCTTTCGTAAAAACGCATCGCTCAACCATTTTTCCGTCGACTTCAGTTGTAAAATAGGTCACCACAAAAAGCCCTTTTATTTTAACGGGATAATATATAACATAGCCTATATATTATTCTCTTAAAATAAAAACTGTCAAGGTGGATACAAATCCACCCTAATAGTTTTAAACATTGGTGAAAGAATTTTCGATATCGGATGAGTAGTTTCGGAGATTACCTCCTGCATCCAAACTTACAAACTTTACCTCTTTATATATAATAGTATAGATTAAACTTGGTCTAAGAGATTAATAAATCTAGAATAGGGTTCATGATCATTGATCTCAAAAACCAATAAAACAGGACAAAAATGTACTCCCTGAATTAGAAACGGTAGAAGAATGTAATTAGTTTCGATCAGTAATTGCTTCCAACGGAAAATGCGGTTCAAAAAACAAAAGAATTGGAATCGAGAAAAGCTCGATATACAAATAAGCTTAACAAGATTTAGAATAATAAGATTATACCAAAGTAATGAAAATAAGGCTGCTAAAGACCTCGAGGCATTATTGTCGTATCGAATTTGGTCGCCCAAATAAAATGACCATTTCTTTTGTGGCACCATTAATAAATGAAATTATCGACACTTTGTTTTACGCGTAATTTAAATGATTTTATTTCGAATTCACGTCAATTCGCAGGTAAGTGGTCGCACTTATTTCCAAACGTCTGTTAAATACTCCACTTAATTCTCATTGGTCGAACTCGCTGTATATATCGCCGCTACTTTCTTTGGGATCACTGAAATGTCGCAACAAAAAACTCTCGCGATGCCTCGAGAACGTTCTACTAGTTTATCCATATTTCTAGTGATTATGAGAGTAGCCCAGTTGATTCTAGATTCGTGTGGACCGTTCGAGAGACTTCCACATCGCGCAGTTAATCTTGTGACAATATTAACTTCATGTAGGCATTAAGCTAAAACGTGAACGATTACGGCACAATTAAAGATAAAATTGTATTTGAAATGTAGTGCTGGTTAAACATCCATATTAAGGCGCCATAGTACATGATTCATGTTTTTGCAGTCTGGTGAGTCGGTTTAGTGTAAAGTTTTCTAATCTTATTGCCAAAATTGTAGCTAACCATGCATTCAATCAATTTTATTATGAAAGGTCCATTTACTCTTAAAACATTTGTTTAAAAAAAGTAAAAAAAAAATACTTTGTTATTATCACAAAAAAAATATAATCCGAAGCCCCATTTAATCTTTCTAGCAATAGAGTTACCTTTGGTACACTTTTTCTCGAAATATTTCTACGTAAAGACCATATATTTTTTTTATAAATTTAATAAAAGAAGTTCAATAAGAATGTTTGAGGGAAAATATATAATTATTTTTGGGTAGGTTGTTAAATACAACGTTTACAAAAAGATAAAAATTCAAGTTCCGTCTCCTATATTGCAGCATCCAAAAAACCATTAAAACATGGATTATTTTAATTAAATTTTACATGCGTACTAAAAAAATTTTACTGTCATTAATATAAAAATATTCAAAATATTATACCTCATACACAAAAATTTGAATTAAGTAAATCGTACAGTCTGTTAAAAGATCATTTTTCTTTCAAATCAGTCTTTGGTTGGACACCAACTACGCCAGTCGTCAGGTTATGCTCCCGCTAGTTTATACGAATATATCTTAAAATGCTGCGTAAACTTTGCCTAAGTGTTGTTGCTTGTGAAGATATCCGTATAAAGAATGCATTTTAGAAATCCCATATCGAGCGAACAACGGTAAATGCAGAAAATAACTTTTAAAAGAATTAAAAATACTTGATTTTGAATGTCGCCATTTGTATTTTTTACAACACGCTTACAACTATCAAATTTTGTTCGTTTTTGCGGGCTGATTCTAATGTTTTTTTTTTCCATTATTCTTATCTGTTTTCTTGAAACAATATGATATATAGACTTTGTTCTGTATACACACTGAATTTTTGTCCTTTCTATTACCTGCGAAAAATATTTTTAATGAAATGAGATACTCTGTCTATTTCTTTACTCAACGGTAATGGTCATTTTTTCATGGAATAGTGATGTGAAATTTATTGAATCGGCATTTTTTTGTGTTTTTATTTTAACTGAAAAATTTTCAGTAAAACGATATAATATTGTTTTGAGTTTGTTTGTTTTGAAAAATATTTTCAATTAAGAGGTCCTAGTACACGATTTTCGTATTTGCTGTCGGGCGACTAAATTTAAAGTATAAACTTATTAAATCATTTTGCAAAGCCCGATTATTAATTTATCCTCCGGCTGTTAAGGAACCGTTAATATGCTCCATTTTTGTCATTATATATTATGGTCATTTTTTGTGTTTATTTTTTGTGGTCAATACTCCGATACTACTATACCCAGTAACTCACGAAGTCACCGACGAACGTCTCGCTGCCGGTGGAGGTCAGTATCTACGTTGAGAACTGACCGCCCCCAACATTACAACAACGTCCCGCTGCACATGAGAATCTACGCCATGACGTCATCCCTAATCGAGTAACTGACTACAGACTACGGACTAACCGACTACGGACAACAGAACGATAAAGCGGAGCTACGCAGCCACCACGTTCGGATCTACGCTACTCCGCCGCCGCAGGACGATGTACACACGCAGGACTACACAACCCTAACCTCTGGATCTCCAAGGAAGCTTCTATCAACGATACCATTATCTGTATCAACATGGAGTCTACACGTTATAATTCACCCTGTATATTAGAGGCAGGGTAAATAACCAATTCAATAGTAAATAAATGTGTGGGACATGAAGAATAAATAATTCAATCAACATGGAGACCACTATCATCCACCGAACACACCACCATGCACCTTAAACATTTAATCGAAAACAAAATACTTCTTTAAATGGCGGTAATGTAGTTAATGTGCACAGTTTAATGCCCCTGGAGTTGAGTTAAAATTAAATTAAGATTAAAACAAATTAGACATGCAAATGCAAAAAGGTTTCTCTCACAGGGCGCGCGCTCTCGGCACATCCTGTATTTTATGATGTGTTTTACAACAAGAATTATGGAGCAACATGTTTATTTATGAAAATAATAAAATTTCACGTATATTCCTTCAGGATTAGGAACCGGAATTCGTATTTCGTGCTTGAAAGCAGGTGGGTATAACCCTGCCATAAAATCTTCAATCGAGCGAGAATTTGGGTATCAGTTGCCGAGAAAAATATGAAATATTGGTAGTACCCATAAATAAGTTGGGTTTTTAATTCATTTTTTTATTTTGAAAATTCTATTTTGACAATTTATTCAGCTTTCCGATTAATTTAAAATGTCTATTAACGCTGATCCATGATGCACCCATTTCATTTGAAATTTCCTCAATGAGATGCATTTGCTTCTACTACTGTTCATAACGTCATTATAAAACTCTTGTTTTAAAATTAAAGTAATTTTAAAATGTAATTAATTTTATCTTGCGTGCAGTTAACTTGTGCGCAATTGGAATAGCTTGTTGGTCTTGTAGTTAAGACTCTCGCCAGACCAGCAAGTTAGTCCTATTTTTATAGCACAAGCGTTTAGCTTAGTTTTAAAATAGTAAGAATATTGATATGACACGTATTCCGTGTTCGCATCTCTATTAAAAAAAAAAGTTATCGTGATGCCCATTTTAAAATTTGAGTTATTTTAATATTCCCTTATCTATCTCCCCCATATAGGTACTTCACAACTTTAAACAGATCATATTTGATCTGTTTACTATTATTTAACTTTATTTTGTTATTTTTATTGCTTATTGAGTTTCAGATTTGATTTGTACACCATTTTTTCGTTTTGTTGTAATTTTGTTGCTTCTTGAAATTCAGACTTGATTTGTTGAGTATTATTTTATTTTGTTGTAATTTTGTTATACTTTATGTCATTCGCTTAATGTTTTGTTTTTCTTTATGTATGTATAATATTTATATAGATATAGATATATATTTATTATTAGTTGTTTTTTGATAGAATTATAGTTTTCTCCATTTTTATGTTATTAATACCTATCAATCTATACATTTTTATATTGTTTTTTAATGTACCGAGTATTAAATAAAAAAAAAATTAAAAATTTCATACATAAAACATATTTACATTATACAAGATTTGCGTTATTATTTCCATTATGAAACCGTCATTATTTAAGAGTACCCCTGATATTTTTCATTTTCAGGCATTGTACGTCTAAGCTGTAATACGGGCAAATATTTTGAAAAGGGATAAAGCCAAACATGAGCCCTTTTTTCTAAAATAAGAACATAACTCATCCTAACCGATCTTCTGACAAATGCTTTACAAGATAGATTTGATGCTTGGTTGGTTTCTTATCCATAAATATAAATAGTCATTAGCCTTGGACACTTTTTAGAATTTTTTAGGCATCCACATGTGTTGGATGTGTGAAATGCGATGTAATTCTTAAGGCTGGACATTCACTGCAAATGCGTATTTGGGCATTTTTTACGAAAGTGTGGATTTTAATTATTCATTTATATCAGAATGTATATTCTAGACTGCATTTTTTAAGACAAAGATAGAACCTTTGTTCTGATATAAAAGTAGTAAACTGAGCATTGTTTACAATAATTAAGAAAATTTAAGCGTTAATCGACAGGCCGCGGCCAAAAAAATCGTTTTTAGTATCTTAGGCGGCGCAAAGTTTTAATAAATATTTATATGTACGCATAATATGTTTTTTATACGTAAAAAGTATACTTCATTATCTAGAATCCGTACTAAGGAAACAAAGAAATATTCAATATTTATAAAGTTATTATGTTTTAAATTTGCAAGAAAGTTTAACATTTTTTCTTGATTTTAAAACGCTTTTTACTCCCTTTATATTAACTCGTGGCGTCTGCTTGCTTGCTTGCCGGCTTGCCGTCGAAAAAACTTTGGATCGATTTTTAACCCTTTTACCGTGATCTAATTGAGCTGAAACTTTGCAAGCAGACTCGTGGCGACGATCAAGAAGATATATCAAATTTTCGTTAAAAAAATTAAGAATTATAGTATAATATGGATTTTTCAAATTTTTAATGTTTTTTTCACACAAGTTGTATGGATATTTCAACGCAAATGATAAACGCGAAACCCGAAAATGAGAAAGGGAGTATTGTAAAAACTTGGTTTTTATGGGTTACTTTTTTATTTATATAAAGAGTTCATTTTTAACAGTATATTCTATTTATTCCAATATTTTGAAGCTTCACTCACTAAATAAAGTTAGTTTTTTTAATAAAAACGCCTTGATTATTATTTAAAAATAAAAATTCCAATGTTTGAAATGTGCCAATAAATGACGTAATTATAAAACAGAATGCCGTCGGCAGTGGCGTTAATAGCGGCGTTAGGAACCAAATCTACTTAATGAGAATTACAAATGTTCAACCAAAGATGGCGACAGCGCAATGTAAAATAAGTGACATAAATAACACATATATATAACTTTAAAAAATTTGATAGGTGTGTGGTTGTTCTTGGGGTGGAATCGATGAACGCTGCATTGTATAAAGTGATCCCTTAAGCCAGCCAAGACAAGTCGTAAGGCCCAATAAAGACTTCCATACATGATTTCCCATTTTAATAGATTTGTTTCTGTAAGACATCTATAATTTATCTTAATTAGAGTATCGTAAGTGAGTGAAGTGATAGATAGTGATGTTGCACCACAAATACAATGCCATAACATATAATGATAAAAAACATGTAATCTATAATCTCATAACATAACCTAAAGTATATAAATAACCAAACATTTCTTCTCGAGATGTAAAATTTAAATTCAGCACGACTTAAATATATATCTTCACAGTTTTCTTTGATCCTACCTGCACATTTCAAGTTCCGATCCAAACAATTTACACAAATGTAGTAAAAAGAATGTAATTATTTTCTCTAACGTATTTTGGGAAATACGTACTGGTGAAGCTTTTTTATAGATTCACAAGGAAAGGGTTCAGCATAGGGTTCACTGACGTGTTGCAATATTTTGCCTGAAAATAATTGTATCGACCGAGCTGATCTGGAAACCATTTTTTAAATATTATTAATATTTTTAGTATTTTCTCATAGAAAATAATCATAAATTTGACTCAAAAATAGGGGTGAAAATAGTAAATACCAATAATGAAAGTTTAAAATTAAATAATGTAGAAATTTTTTACATTAGGGAAGCGGCGAATAATAAAGCACCTCTAATAAATAACCAAATCATTTTTCCATACAGCCCTTTGTTCAATTTAACTTTCACAAAAGATTTGGTAACACCCATTTTATACCCCGTCCCTTCTCACTCCCTCTCCCTCGTAGATTCCTGATCGTTCTGTAGGCAAGTTAGTGCATGCTGGTCCTTGACAAGATTAACATGCATTTGATAAATATTGGTGAAAAGTAAACAATACTATGGTTGTGGTGTAGGTATAGTGTTGTGAACATAGTGTAGTGTTTGTCCTGAAGAAGAGACGGGTACGTCTCGAAACCGCTAGACATAAAATTTGGTAGTGGTTTATACTAATTTAACTAACACTCTGTCATTTTTTAAATTTTTTCACACCCTCCTATTTTCATAAGAATGGTCGGTTAGAATAAAATGCTACAATTTATGCTCGTGCACATCTTACAATTTGTGTATATTCTAGCATTTACTGTTTGGTGTTTAATTCATCTATAATCGAATAATTTTTATATTATTCGATTTCAGATTAATACTTATTTATTTATACTTATTATTTATATTTATACTTTTTATTTTGTTCTGGAATAAAGTTTTATTTTTTTATTTATATGGACTATACAGGGTATGCAGAGACTGAATCATATTCCATAATGTATATCCACTTTCTCTGAGATGTGAACACCAAAAAGGTATGTGACCAGTCACATATTTATATTTCTCCCTGCATGTTCTTTTTAAGCTGGTCCATTCCTTCTCTCACTTTCTAACCCCAAACTTATCTGTATTTAATATTTTTGGATACGTCCACATTAATAACTTTTATTTGTTGTTGTTCTTCCGCATTTATGATAAACTTGTTATATGTTTCCAGTGGAAACACATTGACATCTAGTGACGAGCGATCCAAGCAGAGCACGTCTAGCTTAGCCGCACACCCTACTAATGTATGTACAGACCCACGCGCACAACAGGGGTTCCATCGTCGGCTGCAGATTCCTACCAGCCACTCTTGGGCACCAGTTGTCAGCCATACAATTCATTTTCAATGTTTTATACACACTACCAAACCATCTTAACTTTAAACTAAATTTAATGGAAATAAACGAATTGCTATGAGTAAATCAACTTTTAATTTCTGGTTTAACCTGATTTCTGTTGAATACGATATAAACTGGGGCGTGCAGTGAGAACAAAAAGCATGACTTATATTTAAACATATATTTAGAAAAAATATCGAAAATAAATATTTGTCTTGCAAAATAGAATGAAATATCGAAATCTAAATAATATGTTAATTATTGCGATAAGAATATTACGAGATATATCTCTCATTTGGGTTTCTATTCAAATTCTAGAAAATAGTAATGCTTCTTGCACGCCCCTGGATATAATTGAAAAAGCTCTTTATAATCTATATTTTTCT
>JADDOH010004798.1:13683-26845 GCA_016648135.1 Agrypnia vestita | reverse complement strand
TAATATTATAAAGAGGAAAGATTTGATTGTTTGTTTGCATTGAATAGGCTCCGAAACTACTGGACCGATTTGAAAAATTCTTTCACATTTAGAATCCCACATTATCCCTGATGAATATAGACTCTAGAATATTTTCAAAAATGTTAGGGATCCGTATGAAAACTTCGATAATGTAACCCAACGTGTGAAAAAATACAAAAAAAAACCTTATACCGCGTACGCTGCGAAAATTATTGACAATAGAGCAAAGTGATGTACAACAGTTTTATAGAGGACATTAATATCTACAAAAAAGTCTGTGATACCATATATCTAAGTATTAGAGTTATGTTACAATAACTTATGTTAACATTAAATGGAAACATCGTATTTTAGAGAACAGGGAAATCTTTGTTTTCCCTCAAAAACTTATTTTTTACTTAAACCTTAACCCGTGCACGCCGGGTACGACCAGCTAGTTGGACATAAGAAGATAGTCAGATGAATAAGAATAACAAAGGGAGGATGTCAGATGTGAGGGCGTAGCGTAGAGCGTACGGCTCGGGAAAGGTATTGTTTAATTGGAAGAAAACATTCTCCTCTCGCAGAATGGCGCTGCCCAGTGGCGCGTGCCTGCCGAGCCGCGGGCGCAAGAACAGGCACGCGAGCCGCCGCCGGACGCGCCGCTGCGGGACGACCCCTCGCCGTCGGGTAATGGATCCTCTTTGCTCCGCTGAACGTCGGAAATGTGCGTACGGAAGATTACCGGCTTCGAGTTTTTAATGACGCGCGATTAGGCTAAGTCATGTTGCGGACGTGATGCCTCGCAGAGACGGGTGTGTCAGAACTGGTAGCAAAAAATTTACAGCTGGATTCCTGCCTTGATAACGAGTCGAAAATGTCGAAGCAACCGTGACATCAATAGTTACGGAGATGTGCAATATCAAAGTCTGCGTATTTATTACTTATTTTTTGCAAAAACTCATCACTACAGTAACTCTGACGATTATGAGCAAATTTCATCATTTTTTCTCATATCTTCTCTTGCGTTTTTTATCACATTTTTGTAGGGAAATATATCATTTTAAAATTTATTCATCAGGTTACATATGTTTTAAATACGAATCTCTTATTAAAATGTCACAAACTAAATTATATAATTGATTAATAAATTACCAAACCTTCGATGTTTTAAAAATGAAGAAAATTGCTTCACTTTGTGGGCCTTTTATGACTCAACGGCCTGTTGAGATATCTTTTTTATGCAATAATATTACAAAGTAAACAAAAAACAAAGTACAAAGTAGTACAAATCTTCAATTTATTACAATTATAGCAAAATCTGTTGGTTTATTTTCTTGCAATTTATGTTTTAAAAAATATTTTATTTTTTATGGGTTTTTTTAAACTCTTTTTACATGGTTGACAACTTTTTTACTTCAATAGTCAAAAAAATAGATATTATAATTATATAATAAAAACAAAAAAATATCAAAATCTTTGTCGATATTCCTGATTTTAGATATCTAATCAAGACGCAACGTATTTATGACACAATACGCAGTGCTTTGATTAAATAGCTAAAATCTGAAATCGAGAATAATTTTTTGATTTCTTTTGTATTAATTTTAAAATAATAATATCTATTTCTTTAATTTGTTAAAGAAAAAAAATTATAAACTATCTATAAAGGATTGAAAAAAACACACAAAAAATAAAAATAATTAAAAAAACAGCGTTTTTTAAAACATAAATTGCATGTAAACTTACTAACAGATTTTGCAATAATTGTAACAAATTTAAGATAAACGTTTACTTTGTAATATTATTGAATAAAAAAGATATCTCAACAGGCCGTTCAGTCGTAAAAGGCCCACAAATTGGAGCAATTTTCTTCATTTTTAAAACATCGAAGGTTTGGTAATTTATTAATCAATTATATAATTTAGTTTGTGACATTTTAATAAGATATTCGTATTTAAAACATATGTAACCTGATGAATAAATTTTAAAATGAGATATTTCCCTACAAAAAATATGAGAAAAAATGATGAAATTTGCTCATTCTGCTAGACGATCGCCATAAATTAAATGATAAAAAACCTTGCAAAAATTGAAAATATATTTATTTAAACAAAGTTTTATTTCAGTTTTTTTAATGTTTTGCATTGTTTTACAAGATAGAGTCAGTTACTTATGATGGATTTTTCTTTTCTACATGAGTGACATAGACTCGTGAGAGAGGAGTTTCATTACATTTTACATTTACAGAGAATTATATGATAAAATGTACATATTCATCATGATATATTTATAGACAATTTATTTATAATTAGTAAGTAATAGGTACATATATATAATAATAAATAAGTAATAGGTACATAAATAATAAAATAAAAATTTAATTATATCTGAAGGTATTTTTTCACGTTTTTTTACATGCCTTATAATTTTCCTCGGTTCTCATTTCAACAGGCAATTTGTTGAACCATTTCACACCTCTGAATGTGTAGTGATGCTGAGCAGTTGTGGTATGTATCACGGGGATGTGTAATTTACCAAGTGTTACATTTCTGCTACTCGAAACTCTTTGGGTCAGCTCGTTATCACTATGAAAACCTTTATATAGTTGAACTATGCAATTTTGCTTGTAGATATTTTGTAAAGTGGGGACTTGCAATTTATTAAAGAGGTCTGTTGTCCCATAATCATTAGGTTTTTTAAGAATGATCTTTATAATCAATTTCTGGGCAACTTCTAAAGATTTCTATGTAGTTTTGAATGCACTACCCCATGAGATAATACCATATTGTAAAACTGACTGGACTAGAGCGTAATAGTGTCTTTAACAATTTTATTCCTAAGATATTTCTTATTTTAATAAATACATATATGAGTTTTCTTCACGTATGTGTATACACACACACACATATATATATATATATATATGATAGTTCAACTTTTTGCAAAAAGTATGTCAGAACTCCACTTTTAAGCAACTAACTATGAGACACCCTGTATGAGAAATTAGGTATTGAAGTCTTTTGGATGTTTATAGGGCTTACGACCTATCATATAAACGAAATTAAAAATCCATAAAAAGCAAACGGCGTTTAATATAAAAAAAAAAATTGTACGCTACATCGTTTTTAATGTTATCAGTATACTCTTTACAAAGTGAGCCTAATACTATAATTTTGAGATATCTCGAAAATTTAAAAAAAAAAGAGTTTTGAGAAAAACCCAAAAGAATTATGTACCTGTCTATTTCTTTTAAAAATTCACCAATCACCCTGGCCTCAAATAGCTACGACTCAACCAATTTTTGCAATTTTTGAATGCGTGATCAAATTATTTTTACAACTTAAAACTAAGCAAAAAAATAGATTTTTGAAAACACCAAGGTGTTGCCCCTCGGAGGTGGATGGAGACCCGGGCTCCGGACTTGCGGGGGCGCGCCGTCTCGCGCCAGAGGAGGCAGATAACGAAGGACAGCTCGCTCTGCTGTTTATACGATATACCTTTTTAATTGATCTGGAGAGGTCGTCGAGATTTAAACCTTGCATTAAAAAATCATAATTACAACACGTTAATGACATCATTAAACATTTTACGACGTCGTATCAAGAGCTCCGCACTATAGGGAAGCACTGCGCGCAATAAACTTTAATGTTACTATTCCTCGTCCGAGACACCAACCATTTTTCACTAATGAATTACACTATTCGTAGGTTTTAAAATAGTGAAAAAAACTTATATGAATTCCTTATTTCAATCAATATATATATATAAAGAAACCCGTGTTTCCCTACCCTCCAAGTTTTCTCCACAACCAGCCACAACCACCCACCGGTGGTTACGGTGGTGGATAGCCCTTGGTGTCGTTTCGAAAATATGCGAGTTTGGTGGGGGTGGCTGTTCGTGGGTGGGAGTAGGTGACGAAAATGTGCTTTCTAGCACATTGTTTTGTTATGGGAAGGCCGCAAATGCTTCAGATTGTTTCAAAGTAGGCGCGCCGACTGTGTCGGAGAGTCTAGAAGGTTCCGGAAAAACCTGCACTAGAAAGTTCTGGAAGGAGAAGGTTCTACAAAATTCCCGAAAGTTCTATAAGGGTCTAAACTGAGTGGCGAAATGTGTCAGTGTGTCTAGAAGGTTCCTGTACATTCGATAAATTTCTTGAAAGTACTGGAAGGATAATGTTATAGAAGGTTCGCGAAAGTTGTATGACGATCCAAACAGTGTACTAAAAATCTACGCGTGCGAAGCCGCGCGGGCACAACTAGTAAGTCCTTATACTTCAACCGTAACATTCAGAAACATACGCCGCACAGTCGATCGGAAAGTAACTCCCATTCATTTTAATGGTATGATAATTTACTTTCATATAAAAAGCGTGTTATTATTAATGCGCGATTCGTAAATATATTATGTAAACTAAACTATTAATTATCTTCGCATGCACTGTGTTGCAGCAGTATTAAATCAAACATAATAATTTCGTTGTCTGTCCGTCCGTCCGTCTGTCTGTCCCCGTAACTTCGTGTAACGTTTAAGACCGCCAAAAAAGTGCTATAAATATAAACAAAGACGCGAACCAATGTTCCTTAATTTTTGACGGGTTACAGCTAGTAAATAAATAAGAGAGTACGCGATAGCATCGGAGTAAACGAAGATTATCATGATCATGTTGGGATGCGTCATGTATGGAAAACGATACGGGGATTGTGATAAAAATCATCAAAATCTAAATTTTATGTTTATCAAGCCGGCATTTTGTTTTTTGTAATTATTTTTTACGGGGTACAACAAAGTTTTTGATTATATATATTTTTTTCAGACGAGAAGGGCTGCCGCTGTCACGGGTGTTTTAGAAGACAGTTTTGCTCTCTTGGTACCTATACAGAAATTTTCTTATTTAATTGTCTTTGTGTTTTAAATAATAAGTATACTGCAGACGCCACAAAATTAAAAATCGTTTGTGTTTTACTAAAAAAACCCTGAAATTCACATATTTTTAATCGTTTTAATAAGAATTGTATTTGATTTGATTGTAAATATAAATGGAGTTCCTTAAAGTCAAAGCCTCTTTGCGGTGACCCTAGCCCAGTAGGTTACTGCAGTTCAAGGCCACAGGTGACGAGGGTAGACACACCGGTCATGAGCTCCCATTTGCAGTCAGCTCTGCACGAAGGGATGATTTTAATGAAGCATAATTTGTTGTTATTTCCGTGCATGTTTCGCCGCAATAAACAGAGTGCACAAAATGAAATGATAATTCGACAGATACGTTTCCGCTCGACCGTGAGATATTAATACTTATATTATTTTGCTCGATTCATGGCAAAAGTTTATTTACATGACTTCCACGAAAAGCAACGTTAATGTGACTCGTATGGCGCGGGAACACCGATGAGACTTGTCTCGAAAGCGCTCAGGGGACACCATTGACGTATATATTTGTACACAGAATACAATGAGGCGATTGATCTTTAAATCGATAAGACGGGACATCAAAGCGAGATTCGCGCAATAAATAGGAGTGCAGTTGTAATATCATCATGGATAAGCTAATGATGAAGATGTCAAATCAATGAATCTAGGCTACAACAAGGGAGACAAAAAGATAGATATAATATGTTATGCTGATGATGCGGTATTGATAGCCAACTCCGAAGACGATCTTCAAAAAATTCTGCACAAATTTCATACATCCTCACGAAGATTCAACATGAAAATCTCCGTAGATAAGACTAAGAGCATGGTGACATCGAAACAATGCCAGTACAATGCAAGCTTGAAATTGACGATTTAATAATAGATTCAAGTATTTGGATGCTGTCTCGAGAAACGAATACATGCTCAAGGAGAGTAAAGTGAAGATTTATAAGACCTGTGTCCGCCCAATCATAACGTACGGTATTGAGACAAGGGCTGACACTACCAGAACTAAAAATCCAAGAACAACTGAGAAGAAGACTCTCCGACCAATTGCGGGACTGACAATCCGAGAGCGAGTGAGGAATTCCGAAATACTAAGGACTTGTGACGTCGAGGATATTGTCAGATGGGGAAGATCTAGAAGACGTTACTGGAGAGATCATGTGGAGAGAGCTTGTTCTGAGAGAGTAGTGAGCATGGCAGTGAACAAGCTGCCGTCTGGTACCAGACTCCCAGCAAGACCGCATAAAAGATGGCGAGATAGCTGGACATCTGTATCCCAGGAACAGGCTCCGAGCAATGACAGGACGCAGTCCTAGATGAAGCAGAAGAAGAAGCAATTGTATTACTACGCCATAAACATGGGTCCCCCGTTGATTCAGCAATTAAAAGCTTCTCCGAGTGTCCCTGTTCTCTGGTAGTCGCTGCCAGGCATTTCCGCCGAGTTTGACGACTTCAGCAGTCCAACGTGCATCGGGGCGGTCCGTGGCCTCTTAATCTCCCTCGAGCATCCCCGGATGACTGCGTCTGTACAACGACTGTTAGCTCTCGAGCGATCTGGTCGGCCCATTGCATTTTTAAGCCATGTATTCACTAGGGGACAAATTGTTCCTCAACATCACGCGCGGCATTGAGTCTACGTGACGTTACAACGTCGCGAACTGTTCCGCGACGTCGCGCACAACATAGCGCGGCATTTCTACGTGCCGCGGCAACGTTGCCATGCGCACGGTACCTGAGCGAGCTCACATCGCGCCGCGCGTCAGCTGTGGCTATACCATTCAACATGACACATGACATTATGTTTCGTTGATTGAATTGAAACAAAATTGATATAAACAAACACGTGTGGGGAAACGAGATTGTTATCGAACTGATCGAGTTCTAATTGAGCTGTAATTGCTAGACTGATATGAGGGCCAACAGCGTTCCGTAATATTGTATCTTGCTTGGCTATGGAAGGCCCGATTATTTGTAATAAATTTTCAAAATCAGTTGTTGTCATTCGAGTGAAATTGACAAATGATCCGTCAGACATTCGAGGATCGTATAGAATATCCATCCTTCTTTCTCTTTGCAGTAAATAATTTCGCACCCACCACCTTTTTCTCCTCTTACGTTACGATAATAATATCGTTAGAATAAATAGATGCGCAGCACTAATCATCATAACCTCACAGGGCAACATTTCCGCGACAAGTGATATGTAAGTCCCGGTGTGTACACATCAAATGACCGCGTCATTGTTTCCGGAACATGAGCGTAGATGTTGATGCGACATGCCGCGCGGAATACTGCGCTATTTGTCTCCTAGTGAATACATGGCTTGAGAATAACGTAAGTTTTATAGCTTTCTTATTAATTGAATTTATTCATTTCAAACCTGTCAGACTTAAAACGTTAAAATTGATGGCATTGAAATGTTATACAGTAAATGTCAAGATACAGAAATAGCGGTATTGTTATTTTCAGAATAGCGGGTTCACTGCCAGTTAACAATTTCTTCCAACCAACCATACAATTAGGTAGAATAGTTTTTTTTAGGTGTTTTTTGAGTGCATTTATTTATTATTGATTTTTTCCGCACTAGGTAGGTACCGTACATCTACGTAAGCATTTTGTTTAGCAAAGTGTTTGGTCAATTATATGTTTTTATTTATTTTCATAGTTGGCGGTAGTGTGCCGCCATACATATTGCATGAAAACTTTGAATAAATATTCAAAATAAACACACTAATTACATAAAATTTGAGAATGTAAATCATTAAGGATAGTTATTGTTTACAAGTCAAAATATATCAAAGTTACAACATCCACACACTTCACACCATCCGTGTAGCGTAGCATGTATATCAGACGCGTTGGCTGTTGGAAGTGTGCGTCTTCGCTGTGATGGCACTTGCTGGACATTGATTTGTTTATAAACGATGATTTTTTTCCATCGCTCGCGCTCATTGGTCAAATGAAATTGCACGCGCTTGCCCGGCGTCTTATTTCCTGTTGGGCATTTCAATTTTTTTTCAATATTTCTGAGTTATTTTTTGTAAAACGTTGGGCTATCATTATAGAAACTTATATCAATTACGAAAAAGTCATTCGTTTCAATACAAGTTAAATAAAATGATTAAAACCCTAAAAAATTCCAATTGGAATTCGAAGGTTTTTATTTTTTTATTTGATTTGTATTAAAGGGAATGAATTTTTCATACTATGTATAAGTTACTGTAATGATAGTCCAACGTTTTACAAAAAATAAGTCAGAAATATTGAAAAAAAAATGCAAACTTTGATGTCGCATATCTCCTTAACTATTGATATTAGGTCATAATAGCTTGAACATTTTCGACTCATAATCAAGGCAGGAGTATAGTCCTGCGAGGTTATTAATGTTTTACAAATGACCCTGTATATGCAAATTTTTTGTCTCGGGTAAACGTAATATCATACTAGTTCAAGCTGGGTACCATTGACTATCCACAATCAACAAAGTACTCGTATATAGATGGTCGGTGAAACAAAGTTGTCGATGGCGTCGCGTGAGGCGGCGCCGCGACGCTACTCGGGGCTGCGCACGCGCCCGGCGCCGCTGGCGTCAGCTGACTGGCGTGAATGGAAAAACTCCGTTAACTGTTGGCATTAGAGCCGACGCCCGTACTAGCGCGGCGACCTTTTGAATGTCTCGGCGCGTTATTTTTTTGCTGCCAGCTTTTTCCCTAGACATAATATTGTTTTGATAAATTAAGCGTCGTCTCGTTTACAGAATGGAAGTTCGCGATCAACACAATGATTTATACACAACCTTTTATTCCACCAATTTGAGTTACACAGGGTTATTTGTAAAACATTAATAACCTCGCAGGACTATATTCCTGCCTTGATTATGAGTCAAAAGCTATCATGACCTAATAACATCAGTAGTTAAGGAGATATGCGATATCAAAGTTTGCCTTTTTTTTCAATATATCTGACTTATTTTTTGTAAAACGTTGGACCATCATTACAGTAACTTGTATCGAATATGAAAAATTCATTCCCTTTAATACAAGTCAAATAAAAAATAAAAACTTTCAAATGCCAATTGGAAAATATTCCAATTGGAATTCTGTCATGGTTTTTATCATTTTATTTAACTTGTATTGAAACGAATGAATTTTTCGTAATCGAAATGAGTTACTGTAATGATAGTCCAACGTTTTACAAATAATAAGTCAGAAATATTGAAAAAAATGCAAACTTTGATGCCGTATATCTCCAAAAGTATTGCTATTAGGTCATAATAGCTTTAACATTTTCGAATCATAATCAAGGCAGGAATATAGTCCCGCAAGGTTATTAATGTTTTACGAATAACCCTGTATAAGCCTAAGCGCTTTCGATGGACACAACCATCATCTTCAGAGGCAACATTATAACTAATTGTAAATCAATATGGCCGATAAATAGAAAATTAAATTAAAAATTAAAAAATTCTTATATGCACCTGGTTTAACCAAATCCATAGAACCTTGGAGGAAATTATATTGCTCATCAGTTTGGTCTCCATATTATAATGGGCATATAGACAGTATTGAGCGTGTCCAACGCAAATTTCTCAAATACATTAACTACAAGTTAAGCATACCAATACAAAACATAGAATACAATTACATATTGAAGAGACTAAATTTACTCACATTATATGATAGAAGAAAAATTTATGATATAGTTCTTCTTTACAAAATTGTAAACAATATGTTGGACAGCCCTGACCTTGTGGCATGTATCGATTATAATATCCCTTCCACACATAGAACGCGACAAATTGTCACATTCCATCGCAACAATTGCAATACCAATTATCAATCAAATTCTGTGATACACAGAATATTGGGAACTTGTAATGAATATGGTTGCATGATTGACATTTTCGTGGACAGTCTGGAGAAAGTAAAGTTTACACTTAAAGAGGCAATACTGCTTCGTTACTGACTTCAGCTGTTAATATGTAATGGTGGGTAATATATATTTTTCGTACACATTGCCGCTTTGTACTTTATATTTTTAATTTCTGTACTCATGTTTTGGTGCTATTCCTTGGTACTTTTAATAATTTGCTACTTGTAATTTATATTGTTTAATGTATGTTCTTTTTTAATTTTATGATATATTTTTTTATGTAAAAGCCTATACGCATTGCTGCTCGTTACCTACTCTACATTTTTAATTTTTATACTCATGATTTGGTGCTATTCCTGAAACTTTTAATGTATGTGCTTTTGAAATTTATTTTATACTCTTTATGTAAAAGCCTAATGGGCGTAAATAAATAAATAAATAAATAAATAAATAAATTTCAAATAAAATAAGCAATCCCACAAAAACCAGTTTCAAAAGTGCTTTCTATACAAATTCTAATTTAAATAAATTGCTCTTCAATTGTAAAGATAAGCAAGATTGGGTGGATAAGAGTGGCATCTATAACTAAACATGCAATGATTGTGATGCTATGCACATCGGGCAAAGGGGTAGAGATGTAGGCACAAGAATAAAAGAACATCTGAGAGCTTTCAGAGGACTATCCGGATATCTGAGATGGCGGACCGCCGTATCGAACACGATCACTTGTTCGACCGAAATAATGTTAGGGTCCTACATCTAGAGGCGAAGGGTCGTAAACTGGATGCTCTAGAAATACTAGAAATTAATAAAGCAATCAAAAATAAAAATGATCTAATAAACATTCAAATACCTGCGTCATCCCCATTGTTAAAATAAGTATTATTGTATGTAAAAATTAAATACTGTTGTGTATGTCAATAAATAACTACCCTCACCACACCAATTTATTCACGCAATATAAGACCTTTTCTATGGTGGTTATAAACTCCGGTTTGTTTTGTGTGTCGAGATCGATATATTTTTTTTTAATAAATTTACATACTAGTATTAATATTTGTAATATTTAAAGCATTAACATTGTGGTTAGACATTTTAACAGAGTGTAACTTAAATTAGTATAAACCGCTACCAGATTTTAGGTCAATAACTAGCGAAGGGAAAAACTTCATTTCAAAATGAAGACTACAACACACACACGTTCACCAGTTTGAAGACTACAAAGTGTACACTACAATTGTAGTAAAAACTACTTGAAGTGAAGCAATTGTAGTACTACGAAATGAAGTGAAGTAATGAAGTAATTGTAGTATTAATGAAGTGAAGTAATGTAATGAAGTAATTGTAGTGTTAATGAAGTGAAGTAAATTTTTAAATGAAATGAAGTATTTTTTTCCCAAATAAAAATTTGGCGAGCTAAAAAAAAAAAAAGGTCAACGACAAAAATATTTAAATAAATGACGATATTTTCTCCAAAGTAACATTTGGCGACCTAAAAAAAAAAAAGGTCGCCAGCCAGATTTCTTCGTTCGATTCCAAAAAATTTTCAAACCATGGGGGGGGGGGTTGTTACAGTTTCCAGAGATTTCTCCGTTTAGCTACATCAACTTCCCAAAAATTTCTTCATAGCTCCCAAAATTTTTCAAACCATGGGGGGGGGTTGTTACAGATTCCAGAAATTTCTTCATATATCTACATCAACTTTCCAAAAATTTCACGTAAAAAATACACTATTTGAAATGTGTTTCTCATACTTTCGATAACTTTGAAGTGTATGTACTTTGTAGTGTTCGCTTTGAAATGAAGTGTACTATTTGAAGTTTATACTTTCAATAACTTTGGTGTTTGTAGTTTGTAGTGTGCACTACACATCAAAACGTGCGAAGTGTGCACTTCAATGTAGTGTAGTACTACATTGTAGTAGTGAGTACAGAGCGGACCCATCACTATCAATAACATTAAAAACATTGCTCCAATTGGGCAGCGACCATTTCTAGGGCCGACCCTGCATCAAGCGCCGCACGTGTGACACCCATATCGAACCATCGATGGTTATAAATAGACACAGTGGCTATTGAACGTCGGATAATTATAGAAGGCAATCATTTTTGCACCGATGCAACGAGCCGAGAAAATGAAGGAGTCGTGTACACTGGTGTAGGAATAAACAGAGAAATGTGTGAAGTGTCTTTGAGGGGGAGGTTTTTAGGAAAATGCCACTGAATAAATTATCCTGTGCAAATACTAAAATACCACCAGTAACGTATCTGACAAAGCTTAAGGTAAATGTCTAAAAATCGGCAATTCAATCATTGATAATACATCAACTTTCATTACATTCCATGTACATTTTGAACCCCCCCCCCCTCACCAATGAAGTGACCACATGATATTAATTAAGGAGGAGTACCTACCTAGACATTTCGAAAAAATCGTTTTTCAAACTTTCGAATTTTCATTTGCGGTCATAAGAATGTCTGGTAAAATCTTCAAGCAAAAATAACAAGGTTATAGCTGATAACAGTGGCATCTCTTTGTTAAGTAGTGCTCTTTCATAATAAAAACGTAAACGTGATATCGATGATTTTATGTAAGTTGAAAGATTTCGCGATTTATTCATTGCTCAATTTTCAAACGCGCGTAACTCGAAACCATGTTTTGAAAATCGGTGACCAAAATATCTCGGCAACCATTGAATCGATTAACCTGAAATGTCTAGTGGTTATTCTATACATAACTATCTAGTCTTTTTCATACGATTTTTTTAAATGACTTAGTTTTTTTTTATCGGCATAACAAACCCAAAATTTTCCCTAAAAAACTAACTAACTAACTAACTAACCATCACGCCGTTTCTCTGCAGGGGTAGGCAGAGAGGATTGAACGCCACACTCTTCTATCCTGGCATACCACTTTTGCTTCGGCCACATTCATACATCTTCTCATACACGTTCTACGGTTGTTGCGGCTTTTAACAGGGCCATCCTCAAATACTTGTAGTACCTGATCGTGCCAGGTCTTTCGCGGACGCCCTCTATTCCTGTTGCCTTCAACATTCGCCTCATATATTTTCTTAACCATCCTTTCCTCGTTCATACGTTCCACATGACCAAACTATCTCAGCACTCCTTTCTTTATTCTATCTACCACACTACAGCCAGCATTGCATTCACTTCTAATTTGTTCATTCCTCACTCTATCGACCAAAGATTTTCCACCCAAGCGTCTTAGTGACCGCATTTCAACCGCATTCAGTCTACTTTCATTCCTCTTTTGCCAATTCCAGGCTTCACTTCCATACATAAGGGTTGGCACTAGAACGCCATTATGTACCGCTAGTCTTGCTTCTTTTGACAGATTCTTATTGGCC
>JADDOH010004798.1:0-13650 GCA_016648135.1 Agrypnia vestita | reverse complement strand
CTTGCCGTCTCTACTAAACATACTTCCAAATACACAAACTCATTCACTTGTTCTAAGCATTCGTTGTTTATAATTACATCACACTTAGTCACTCTTTCGTCTCTCTCGAATACCATCACTTTCGATTTGCTGACATTCATCAAAAGTTCACTCTGCATGCATACATCGGACATCCTGGATACCAAGCACTGCAGATCAGCTTCACTGTTAGCCACTAATACTGCATCGTCTGCGTTTAGCAGACAGGATATGGTGAGTCCGTCCATTTTCGCTCCAACTTCTAGATCCTTCAGTTCTTTCATACAATTATCCATATACAGGTTGAAAAGCCATGGTGACATTACGCATCCCTGTTTGACACCTTTTGTAATATCAAACCATGATGTGAATGTCCCATTAATTCTCACGCAAGCACTACTTCCTTCGTACAGGGATGCAATTGCCTGTATGAGTTTACTCTTCACCCCATATTCAGACAAAACCTTCCATAACTTTCGTCTTATCACTCTGTCATACGCTTTTTGGAGATCCACAAAGGCACAAAAAAGTTTTTGGTTCTTTGCCAAAAACTTTTCGGTCATCTGGCGCAGTGAGAAAATCTGGTCCATGCATCTCTTCCTAAAAAACCCTATTTTAAATTGAAATGCCCGCCATTTTGTCAAAAATCTATATTTCCAAAAACTCCTATGTCAAAGACTAAATTATAGTGTCAATTTTGATAATATTTTTTTATTTTATTCTGATGCTTACATATGAAATGGGAGTGGCACCGCGGAGGACCCTTTTTTCGGCAGTCAACAAAATCTAAGAATTTTCCGCCAATGCTCAATATTTTTTTAATTTCTTAAAAGGATGTACTTTCACGTGGAAATAATACCAATACGATAATTTAAATAGGTTTTCTTTAAAAAAAATCAGAAAAATTGCCTTTTTTCGAGATTGTAGGTAAATTAAATATTTCCCCGTAAATTAAGAGTAATAAAGAGAAGGAAGAAGCTATCGATTTGCGACCAAATAAGAGATGAAAGAAGAGGACAAATGCTGGGAGGTCCCCAGCGACGATATAAAAAACAACAGGACTGAATTCGACAGAAACTTCAAAGAATCGAACCTAGAAGACCTGCAATGGACGGACCCCTTTAAATATTTAACTATTTGAAATAGCTAGTTCTTTCACAGACTGCAGTAAAACACGCTAAAGATAGACGCCCTTTAGGTGATTTTTTTAAAAAGAGTGGAACTATAAAAATATTAGAAAAATCGTTCAGCAAGAAAATATGTTATGGTCCCGACAAAATGCTGTTAGATTTTATGCATTTATTTTCATGTAACACGGAAAAGACCTCACATCACGCTCAAAATTAAAAACTTGCCACACACCAGCCTTACCATTCGACACCGAACTTTATATAAAAAAAGGAAACAGGAATCTCACCACTAAAGAAACACAATGCTTGAAGATAAAATATGGAAGATTTCGATAATAATAATCGTAGTAAAAGTGTTAAAATTAGAGAAATTCCAAAGAAAAATAATGAACGTATTCAAGACATGGTAAAACTAATTGCAACGGAAGTTAAAATTGATCTTGGCAATATTAATAGCAGTATCGAACCGATCCATATAATTTAGAATTTATGCGTATCCCATGTACTCTTCATCTGTTCGTTAGAACAATCACCTCGATTCTTTGCTGGATATTTGTTTAATAAGTATTCGGAAGTGGGAAGACTTCGGTGGTTGGATGATAAAACACCAAGCATTGCCGATTATAATTTTGTTAAAGCTTTTAATAATTACTGTTTACTTTTTTACTAATCATTGTTTATAATGTATTTATTTTAAAGTATTTCAATGACCGTTCATTTCTCTTTTAAATTAAATATGTTTTATTTGTATTATTTTATGGTTCATCATTATAAAACGCGTTTTAGGTTAGGTTACGTAAAAATTCATGTACTAAAGTATATAAATATAATACTGTAAAAGCCAACTGGAGCATTTATAAACAAATAAATTAATAAATAATAAGACAGATACGGCGTAGTAGCTTGACACGACCAAAACTGAAATTGAGTACTAAAGATTTACCAGACTGATATATTAAATGGTTTGAATCGTTTGTATGGTTGCATATTATTTTACATATAAAAACGCAATTATTTTGCTGTGTTTTACAACGACCGTATCTATTGTTACTGCATCGAAATATTTTATACCTATACAGGGTTATTTGAAAAACTTTAATGACCTCGCAGGACTATATTCCTGCCTTGATTATGGGTCGAAAATGTTCAAGCTGTCATGACCTAATATCAATAGTTATGGAGGTATGCGACATCAAAGTTTGCATTTTTTTCTCATTATTTCAGACTTATTTTTTATAAAACGACGGACTATCATTACAGTAACTTATATCGATTACGAGAAATTCATTCGTTTCAATACAAGTTAAATAAAATTATAAAAACCCTGAAAAAATTCCAATTGTAATGTTTTCCAATTGAAATTGTAAGGTTTTTATTATTTTATTTGACTTGTATTAAAGGAAATAAATTTTTCATAATCGATATAAGTTACTGTAATGATAGTCCAACGTTTTACAAAAAAATAAGTCAGAAATATTGAAAAAAAAATGCAAACTTTGATGTCGCATATCTCCACAACTACTGGTATTAGGTCATGATAGCTTGAACATTTTCGACTCACAATCAAGGCAGGAGTATGGTCCTGCGAGGTTATTAACGTCTTCCAAATAACCCTGTATGTGCGACGGGTCCATGAACTTGGATTTAGCCCTCTGCGAAAATACCTAGACGCGGCTTCGGCGGCGGCGCGCCCAGTCTTGCCAGAACACAAAAGGAATTTGCGTCTCGGCTTTATTGCGCCGCGCCGGGCGGGGTGTGGGGAGGGGGGCGGCGGGGGATTTTATTTCATCCGCGCAAAAAGAAGGAAAAATGAGACGGAGGAAGCGGGACGCGGATAGCCGCGCGAGCGGGACTGCTTTAAATCTGACGATGCAGACTGCGCGCCCAACACTTGGCGGACCTGGCGACACCTCGCGCCGCAACTGCGACATGTCTCGCGACTCCTCACTTCGCCGCGCGGCTCTGGCTGCCGCTCGTCGATGAGATTTATTTATTTGTTTATTTGGAAACATTAACAGATATAATAAAATTAAATGTATAAATATATGAGAGTGTAAATAGTTGGTAATTAACATATTAACTTATATCCTAACATGTCTCACATAGAAATAATTTTGAAGTAGTACACATAGACGTATTATAAAATAGACACGTTATTCCCATACCAGCCGTGTAGTGTTTGTATCTATGGAATAGATATAATACATTGTCTCATGTACTCTTGGTAGAGGGGGTGGCTGTCAACTGGAAATGCGGGCAGTTGTTTGTACGAAACACCGTGAATTGGACAGACGCCTGCGCTCGGGCTGAGAGTAATAGTGAGCCAGTGTTATACCTTTTTACCTTACAGTAATCCTTATTAGTGAGGTATTGATCACTACAAGCCGGCTTTCATATGTAGCAAATATTGAATTCAAAGAGAGAACAAATCACATAATCAAGTAATCACGTAAAAATCAGGTTATTTGAAGTCACGGTGACTAAAATAACACACTCATTCTTACAATAGTGTACGATACTCTGTTCCTTTTTCCCGGGGACTTTTTGTCGGCGTAGTTTTCGTAGGTTCGTTCGTTGCCAAGACGAATAGGAATGAGCTGGGCTGCTTTTGGCAAACTCAAACATATCTTCGAGAACGAAGAGATCCCAATTAGCCTAAAAAGAAAAGCCTTTGAATCGTGCATACTGCCAGTGATGACGTATGGAGTGGAGACTATGGCCCTTACAAAGAAAAGTGTAGAAAAGCTCAAATGCACGCAACGATCCATGGAGAGATCCATGCTTGGAGTAAGCCTAAGAGATAGAATTAGAAACGACGAAATTAGGCGCAGAACTAGTGTAGTGGATATCATGGATATGGATTGGAAGATGGATGGGAAGCTAAAATGGCAATGGGCAGGACAGGTTGCAAGACAGGATACTACAGGATGGCCTCAGGTTCTGAAATGGAGACCTTGGGAAAATAAAAGAGGCATCGGAAGACCTCAAAAAAGATTGGCCGATGATATTGTCGCTGTGGGGGGAAAGAAATGGCTACAATTAGCCAACAACAGGGAAGAATGAAAAAATAAGGAAGAGGCCTATATCCAGCAGTGGAAAGACGAAGGCTGTTGAAGAAGAAGAAGAAGAAGTTTTCGTAGTCGGCGTTTTGTTTCGGTCCGTTCGGTAACGACTGCAAGTAAGGCAATTAGCTTCTTTTTGACTTGTCACGATTTCACGCTTATAACGTATCTACAGTTTATTATATCATTGGTAGTACATAATAATACAACCATGTTAAAATAAAAGACATCAATTGTAACAGTTGTGAGTAGAACATAATAAAGTAATTAGCAATAATAAGGTATACGTATTACCTAACTTTATTTATATCTTGCACCGCAGTAACGAATCAATATTCAGTTATTAATCAAGTATTAATTCAATGATGCGTCGCAGAATTATGTTCACTTCTGATCTTAGGTGGTATAGAGACACATGATAGATGTCGGTGAAGGCAGGACTATAGTTAAGTTATTAATGTTTTCTAAATAACCCAGTATACCCCAAATTTCTCCCTATTGTCTTCACTTCTAGTAACATACCCAAGGTACGAAAGAATTAATTAATTAATATTCCTTTAGGAGCGGCGAAATTTTATATACGCAACGAAATTTAAAAAAAAAGATATAATATAAAATAGAAGCTTTTTGTCAAAAGCATACCAATTTCGAAACCTCCGTTCTGAGTATAAAATCGGTTTAAAATTAAGAATATCTCAATTTCGTGAATAACGTATTGGCGGTTTTGTCACTATATTCACTAGACAGAAAGATATATTAGGTCCTTACATATGAAATTCACGTTTAGTATGGGAGGAACATAAAGTCGATTTTTTTTATTATAATATATTTATTTAATCAAAGTATTTACCATTGCTATCTATGCACTTTTGCCATATCATAAGTAGTTCATCGATCCCTTTACTAAAAAAACCATTCGGAAGGGAATCAATAAAATCTTTGAAGGCGGTTTGGACTGCCCCATCGGAGTTGAATTTTTTCCTTTGCAAGAAGTTATCCAAATTTCGAAAAAAATGGTAATCTGTTGGGGCAAGGTCCGTGAGCAGCAGTGGCCTAGAGCGATTAACCAGCCTCGGTTGTTTAGCAGCTAGCTTTTCCATCATAGTTTGCAGTTGCTGACAATAGACATCTGCCGTAATCGTCTGGCCAGATTTAAGAAAGCTGTAGTGAACGACACCAGCACTAGTCCACCAAACGCTCACAAGTAACTTTTTTGGAGTCAATTTTCGCTTGGGGCATGGTTTGGCTGGTTCGGCAGGGTTCAGCCATTGCGATGAGCGCTTCCGATTATCGTACAGGATCCACTTTTCATCACAGGTAATGATTCGATTTAAAATCCCTTCATTATTGTGCCGGTTGAGTAATGCAACGCAGCAGTCAACGCGCGTTTGTTGATTTGCTTCACTCAATTCGTGAGGTACCCACCTTTCAAGCTTTTTCACCTTACCAATTTGCTTTAAGTGGATTAAAACAGTTTTATCACTAACACCGCAGCCTGTAGCTAACTCGGATGTGGTTTGCGATGGATCCGCTTCCACAATAGCCTTCAATTCTTCATTATCAACTTTGGTCTCCGGCCGTCCACGGGGCTTGTTCTGCAGGTCGAAATTTCCAGAACGAAAACGTTGGAACCAAAAACGCACTGTGTTTTCTTTTGCGGCACCGTCGCCATACACATCATTAATCCTTCGAGCCGTTTCTGCAGCACTGGTGCCACGGTGGAACTCGTACTCGTAAATAACGCGATATTTCAAGTTTTTCATTTTGTAAACTGAGTCTCGCAAAGAAAAAAACAATTGAGGAAAAAACAAATGAATTATAATTTTCAAAACACAAATACATGAGTAAATAGCTGTAAAAATTTGGATTTGGAATTCCTAACCAAAGAGAAGATATTTGAGATCAAATTTGCCAGTACGGTAAAACGTCAATTTCATATGTAAGGACCTAATATAACGCACTAGTGCATGAAAAACTGAGATCTTGGCTTGACAGGTAAACCATGTACTTACTGTGGAAATTGGTTCTGTTTGAAGCATAAACTGTCTTCAAAATAGAACAAAATTTGAAAATTGGAACAATGCAATACTGCCATATTTTATGTAGGTATGTATTATTATTAGTATTCGTTACAATAAATTTCAAGACGTTGGTATTAAATAGTTGTTTGATTAATTGACGGGACTAATTGTATACACTGTGTGACGTCCCGTGTCGGTGGTGAAAAGGCATTTATATAACAATAAAGCCTATTGTGCAAAAGGCGCGCAGTAATGTGTTAAGGGCGCAATAGGATCGCAAGAAGGCTGCTCGGGGCGAGGGCAGAGGGGGGCGGGAGGGGGAAGGGAAGGGGAGGCAGACAGAACTTTCCAGACGCTAGGAGAAGCCGACATTAGGTATGCAGACATAATTATTTGATCCACAGCCAGTCTCCGGAAAGAGATACAAAACAACATTTCCAAAAGATATAAAACGAAGACGAACAAATCCGTTAAGTGTATTTAACTAATGACATGATATAATATAATAATATTATATAATAATAAAAGATAATGATATGATATAATAATATTATAAAGGGAAAGATTTAACTGTTTGTTTGCATTGAATAGGCTCCGAAACTACCGGACCGATTTGAAAAATTCTTTCATATTCAGAATCCTACATTACGGCTATAGAATATTTTCAATAATGTTAGGGATCTGTATGAAAACTTCAATAATGTAACCCCTCAACGTGTGAAAAAAAACCTTATATCACGTACGCTGCGGAAATTATTGACAATAGAGCAAAGTGATTTACTACAGTTTTATAGAGGACATTAATGTCTACAAAAAAGTCTGCGATACCATATATCTAAGTATTAGAGTTATGTTACAATGACGTATGTTAACATTAAATGGAAACATTGTTTTTTAGAGAACAGGGGAACCTTTGTTTTCCCTCGCAAACTTATGTTTTACTTAATCTTTAACCCGTGCTCCGCCGGGTACGACCAGCTAGTATGATATAAATAATTTGATATGAGGTCCGGAATAAAAGTACATGTCTGATTAAGATTGCGCCGCCGATGCATAAAGTATCCCTTCACGGTGACTTGTTGCGAATACACACAACGATACCACCGTTAATAAAGACCGGAAATTGCTCAAATTCAGAAGTGTAGCCAGTCTACCTGGCCTCTCTTGATACGGCCCGTACCCGGCGTTGCCCGGGACTCAGATTTAGGAGGTGACCATGAGCCAATGTAATGATCGGATAAACGACCTAAGAGTAGGAGCATCGCCAGGTTGCCCAAAATTCAACTCATCAAATCTGTTAAATAACCATTTTTCTCTTCTTCTTCATGTGCCCTGTCGGGTCCCCCCAACGTCGGCGACCATTTGGGAGAAAGTTTCCCTGTCCAGGGCAGTGCGGAACAGCTCTTCCACGCTTCTTATCCCGGTCCAATCACGGATATTTCGAAGCCAGGAATGCCGCCTCCTTCCGACAACTCTGCGACCCTCAATCTTCCCCTTCATGACGAGCTGAAGGATGGAGTACTTTTCACCTCTCATTATATGACCAAGGTATGAAATTTTACGGAGCTCTACTATGTTGAGTAACTGTCTGTTTGTATTTGCTCTACGTAAAACTTCAACATTACTCGTCATGTCAGTCCAAGATATCCTTAACATTTTACGATGTATCCACATTTCGAATGCCTCTAGGCGATTTAGAGTAGTCACCTTCAGCGTCCACGCTTCAACACCGTAAAGTAGAACTGACCATACATAGCATTTGATCAACCTCTGTCTGAGTTTCAAGTTTAAGTCGTCATTACAGAGTAGACTTTTCATCTTATTAAAAGATGCACGGGCTGTCTCTATTGTGCATTTGATCTCCGTATCAGGGTCCAGATTGTCAGTAATAATACTGCCCAAATACTTAAACTGTTTTACTCTCTCAATGTTGACACCCTTTAATTGAAGATTTTTCTCTACGACGGTAAAACGAGAACTGTACTAGGAACTACAATAGTTTTATATTATGCTACGCTAATGTTTATATCCAGGACACCAGTGACCAGGACACGTGAACAGATTGGTTGTTAACCAGAGCGGAATATGGCCACGAAGAATGGATATAGTGTGTACAGTACAAACGTAAAAAAAAATTAATTTTGAACCTGAGGAGGAAATTTTTGATGTGAAATTTGGGAATTAACGACGATCAACCGGATCCCTCCCCTAACGCGACTTCTTCAGCTTCTCGACTCTAATTAAGTATAACTCCCAAAATCGCATCGAAATTTTTCATAATTAATCATTTACATAAACATATTATCAATCCTTCCACTATTTAAAAGTCGAAAGCCGCGATAAATTATGACGAATGATGACAAATGAATAACCAGAAAATCGGCGGTAATAAATCATGTTACTTTCATGCGACCAACACGATCGATGTGTGCACTTTTTTCCACTTATGACGACATTTAATTAACTTGAGAAGACCGACAATTACATCCTTGTCCTTTTAACTTTTCACTTTAGAAATATTTTCTTTAAAAAAATGGCAAACACGAATATTTACTTGATATTAAAAATGTGAATGGTCCACCCTTAATTACAATGTTTAAGGGGTGGGTGTTACGTGGTAACAAAGACAGATATATTCTTGCGTGCACAATTGCAAAGTGTCTGATTTTGTCTGTGGATTTTTCTAGACACGATTAAGAATGTCCCTTTTTATTCGACGCCACGGAATGGTGAATTGTTTTAGGGTGCGCGCCATGGGAGCCATTTTAAAAATAACACCCGAGATATGACTTTAGAACTCCATGGGAGAGTTGCGACGAGATTGATTTAAAATTAAAAGCCACGCCTAGTCTGCGCGTCGCCTGGCCCAGTGGCAGGGCGGCGGCTGGGTGATCAGCGGGTCGCGGGTTCGATAAACGCAATTAAAAAAAACTAACCCATAAAAACCAAGTTTTTATTATACTCCCTTTTTCATTTGTTTTGTTTCCAATTTGATATTCTATCAACATATTCCTCTTGCTTTAAGTTCATGTGGAAAATCTATCCCACGTATATAATTACCCTTAAAACTTACAGAATATTGAAAACGCAATAATTGGTATGGGGGGGCGCGGCGTCGGCGAAACCGTCTGATCGGACCCATGGCTCGAGTCAGACTAGTTGAAACAGGTTTCGCGCCTTCTCCGCGCGTCGGGCTCATTTCTCATCCGTATGGTTTCCAATTTAAAAAAACCGTTAGTATTTCGAAAAATCCAAAATAATACTGCAATAAAAAAAAATTTAACGAAAATTTGTTAGACCATTTTTATCGTCGTCACGAGTCTGCCTGCAAAGTTTCAGCTCGATTGGATCACAAGAAAAGGGTTAAAAAGCGATCCAATTTTTTTTCGGCAGACAAGCGGACGCCACGAGTTAAAAATATATGGTCGAAGTCGATTGACAGGTCGACCCCTATCCGCAGCCGCAGGAAGGGTGGCAGTCAAGGCAGGCCGAGTTCGGTGAACGTGCGGCGGCCGGAAAGCGTAATAAAAACAGCCAACTGTTTTTATAAAATCGTGTCAATAATTTATTTGCAAAACATTCATGGACATGAAATATTTAGGAAAAGTTAATAATTACTTTAGATAAATCACGGAGAAAGACACAAAAATCCAGTAACCACCGGTACACGAACCCGAAAATTATATTGGGTTTGACTGCTTTATGTAACTTTATTATATAACAGATAATAGAATATTTTTGAGTTTGTTCAAATCTTTCAAAACGGTAGTGCTTGATTTCTTGTCACAGGGACATCATTAATCTATTAATATGTATTATAGATAGATGTCTCACAGAGACGAAATTGTATTTTTATGGGAAAGTAGGTATAGAAGTCATTTTTTGGTGTACATAGGAGTTACGACCTATCGTATGGTTGGCTTAAGTGATCTTCTATACCTACTTTCCCATAAAAGTACTGTTTCGTCTCTGTGAGACATTAATCAACACATAATAGTCTGATTTTCATACATATATATGTTACTTACTGAGACATCTATTTTTCTCGATGGTAACTGTAAATTTATATATAATACATAATACTAAATACAAAAAAATATAATACACAAAAGTAAAAAAAAAAGTAATAATAAAATTTTCATACATATATATATATATGTTACTTACTGAGACATCTATTTTTCTCGATGGTAACTGTAACTTTATTACATAATATATAATAGTCTGATTTTCATACAGAATTCAATTACAGAAGCGAAATACATCGCAAAACACCCAGGCTTGAGAAAATCACACAGATTAAATTGTGACCTCACCGGGAATCGAACCCGGAACCCTCGGTGCGAGAAGCCAGTGTCACGCCCACTGGTCTTGTTACTTATTGAGACATCTATTTTCCTCGATGGTAACTTTATTTTTCGACGCATCTCTTCGAGAGACTTGTTTTAATTAATTATCATGAAACTATCGCAACATCACGAATAAAACATAATTTAATTAAATTATGTTTTCAATGGATAACTAAATTATTTGAGGAAGAAACATCGTTTTTGGCGAAAATTTCATATAGCCGTTTTTTTGTCACTAAAATTACTAATTTATAGCAAAAAAAATACATCGCGTGCTCGTTCGTATCTATTAAATATGAATTTTCATAATTAGTGGAGTTGGGAGGGGCCAAACCTGACATGATTTTTTTTACTAATAATATAATTGCGTAGCGTCGCTTTCAACACACAATATTCGGATTTGTTTTAGTTCATGTTAAATGACAAAATATTAATAATTGGAATAAACACTATTAGCAATTGTGATCACAGAACCACGCAAATGAAATACTAAAAATGAGGTATAACGCCGGCCGCACACTGGATGCGTTTTCGTACGGAATTGAGTAGTACGTATACGTACGAATACGCAAGTATTCCTACGTTCCTAACCTTCGAAGTAGTATTGAACATCGCACACTGCACACGATTTAGTAGTGCGTGTAGCGCGTATAGACGCGACGTCCGACACGATCCGGATTTGTTCGGAAATTTTTGCGATGACCACAAATGTTTGTGGGACCAAAGTGATTAAACGACGTGACCATCAGCGCAGATCATGGCGGAGAATCTCTAAAGAACTAAAAAATACCTCTAAGTTAAATAATTTGGTTTAATGAAGGTCAGGTATAATTTCAACTATTTCTCCGATGTTGTGAGCTCCCGTTGCACTTCGATTCTCCCCAGCATTTGTGAATCTATTGGATAGATAGTCGTGAAATTTGTCATTATTTAAGTCTGCCATAATAGAATTTTCCAGAAGATGCAGATTATTCATTTGGCACAGACGTTATTGGAGAAATGCGCAAAGTAACTGATCATGACGAACGCGCGCTCAATACGTACGAAAATAATCGTACGAATACGTACGTAATAATTCGTATCCGAAGTGCGGCCGGCCTAAGGCGCGAAGTGCAAGAGTCGTCGACAATTCCGTGAATCGAGTAAGCGAACAATTCCAAGAAGAGCGAGCAAATGGGATCGCTGTATCTGAGAGTTATTTTGGCCCGCACTCAAAACGCGATCCATTTCATCTGTCAAGTTGCAGTCTGGGAGGAGATTCGGTTCGTCGGAAGATGGGTACGTACCTACACGTGCTCAGGAAACATATCGCGCATTGTCTCACCGAATCACGTACACGGTCATGGATTAGAAAAAATATTACCAACGGCTAGATCAATCAAACTCTAGGCATCGGTAGGGTCCAGAGAAAAAAATTGTACAGAGATGAACTGAGCCCCTTCTTACATTTTAGACACTTGTATAATGCAGTTAGAGTATTTCTGCGGGCGAAAGGGACAACCGAGTGAATCAATAAAAAAAGTAACCCATAAAAACCAAAGACGAATTAAAACATATAACATAACACTAAACTTACAGTCATTTAATATATTTCTAAAATGTCACATGTTTTGAGCTTTGATAAGACACTTCATGCTTTGAAGATTAAATTCTAAAAACATTTGTCAGTCAATTTAGATTTTCGACATTCGTAGTGAAGTACCTATTATGAATACCGACGGAGTAATTCAAATTTAGATAACATTCCGCGACGTTATCGGGCCGCTACGCTAGTAATCAAACTTTTCTAATGACACCAATTTGAAAAAACCAATAAAATTTCTAAAAATCCGAAATTATACTATAATTATTAATTATTATTAACGAAAATTTGACAGATCTTCTTGATCGTCGCCGCGAGTCTACTCGCCAAGTTTCAGCTCGATTGGATCACGGGAAAAGGGTTAAAAATCGATCCAAAGTTTTTTCACCCGGCAAGCCGGCAAGCAAGCAGACGCCACAGGTTAAAAGAAAGGAAGTAAATAGAGATAAGTATGCAGAATAATTGTTCTTTAGATACATACTCGTATACAGCAAGGAAAATTAGATAGAATATAAAATAAAATGCGTTTTTTTTTATTTTTTGAAAAAGGTCAAAAGAAATTATTAATATTTTGAAATTTTGTCAGGACAACGACATTAGTCAAATTGGTTCAATGTTCTTGTGCAAAAAATAAAGCTACTGGTGCAAAAATTAGATAAAAAAAAGGCTTTAAGATATATTTCATAAACAAAAGAAATTAGTAATGCTGTTTTGGCTATTCTGAAAACCTTTTTTTTTTTTGACATATTCGGTTGTTCCTTTCGCCCACTATTATTGTTTAAATTTAGTTTTTAAGTCGAGTTTTTGTAATTAAGTGCGACTTGTTTAATAAGACATTATACTTTTTAAGAATATTCAACCTACCTACTGTACCTGTTCATAATTATTTCTAAATTAACAAGCTCCTCGTAATTGTTTTAAACAAGCCGAACGCATTGGAACCAGCCGTGGAACTAGACAATATGGCGAGGAATTTAGGTTAGTACATGTCTATATATTTTGGTACTCTTTTTGAATATTTTGTTTAGATTACCTACACTATTTGATACGACTGAAGAGCCTGTTTCCTTTATCAAAGACCACGATCTAGGTAATGAAACAGAGAACATCTTTTACATAATAACACATGTAAATATTTAATTGAGTATGCTTAAATAAAATAAATTATTTATTTATTTAAAAAAAAACTAAAAAAAAATGTATAAATCACATTGATTGGACGTCTACCAGTTTCGATACCACTGTATCTTCGTCAAGACGGACGCAAATTAACCTCCATAAATTAAATTTGTAAAGAATTAAAATGTTAGGTGGGGGAGTGGTCTTATTCGTGGTAAGGGAGAGAGGTGGAGGTTGAAAGTGAGACATTGAAATGGGGAATATGTTAACTAATTCAATATTCGTTAAATTTAATCGGTTATTAATTAATTGTATTAAATTAAGACTTGAGGGACTTATTGATTTCTAACATTTATAAATTATTTAATC
>JADDOH010004797.1:0-34368 GCA_016648135.1 Agrypnia vestita | reverse complement strand
TCGCCGACCGCGCCGCCTGTTCTCAGCCCGCGCGGGCCAATGGAAAAAACCCGGCGCCACGATGGCGCCGTGCGGCTGGAGTAGGGCCGCCAGCGAATATTTTTGAACTCTGATTACGGACGTTACAGACGTCCTAGCGAGCTGAAACATTTTTTATTGTGTTCCTCATGTGAACATCTATGGGAGTGATATATTTTTGCGTGTCTGAAAGTTAGCTAGTGCGCTTTATTTGTGGTGACACACTTTGTCTGCCTATTACGCAATTAATATCAATCCGACATACTTGAAAATATCACCAAAGGATGCGCTTGGTTGAGATCTATCTAATGGTATAACTTAGAATCTCGTAAAATCATGTTTACTATTTTTAACCGAATTAAATGTAAATTAATTCTTGAAAATGCCACGGTAAATCGGCATATTTTGTTGAATAACTAGGTAAATTCACTCTTGCGGTTCCAGTAAACGACATCATCCTATGGGCAAGACATAGATTGGTATAGATGATGTGTTAAAATCCCCGGGGGGGTGGCGTTTAATTTGCTATCGATTAAAATATTCAATTTTAATCGGCGAATCGGTATCGGGGGCCGTCTGTTTTGCGCTCGGAGCGCCCGGTGAGTCGAGCGCGCTGATTGGTCGGCGGCGCTAGTCAGGGGGAAGCTTTCCGGACTGTATAAATTCTGCGCCGGGCGGGCGAGTGCCTCATTCTGCTGGGAGCCTCTGCCGAGTACGCCTACTGGAACATTTTATTCTGCCTTTTACTTCACACCCTGCTTGACCCCTGCTTTTCTTCTTTGGATTTGGACTCTGGATTTTCTTTGGACTTGGCTACGATTTTGGATTTATTGGACTTGTTTTACCACCTGCGGCGACGACTTGGCACGGATTCTGGACTTTGAAGAATTTTCTGCGCTCTGCACTCCCGGCCTGCGAGTACATCGGCGGCTTCGGAAGCGAACTCAGCGGACCGCACCTGCATTTATTGTTTCCGTGGGGAACAATTGGTCCTTCGAGAGCCGGATTGCTGAGCTTCGCTTCACCACAGCGGAGCCAGGAGGATGTCGCGATCTGGGAGCTACCAGGAGCGCATGGAGGACCGGCGGACACAGCGCGGCCGATCATCTGCTTCAGAGCGTTCGCGCTCTAGATCGAGCCGCGGCTCGGACCGCGGCTCCTACCATTCTTAGCAGACGGAGGACACCATCAGGCGGCTGATGTCGGACCTACGACGGGAGCGCCGGCTTGTGCGGGACCTGCGAGTGGAGCGGGAGGCAATCCTGGAGCACACCGACCGGATGGTGGGCCGCATGATGGTGCACTCGCGGCAAGCGGACGCCGCTGGAGCCGCTGGAGCTGCCGCCACTTCTACAGCTGCAGTTGGTGGTCCTGAAAAGGGCCCTGTACCCGCCGCCACTACCGATGGAGCTGGTGGCCCTGAAAAGGGTCCGGTACCCGTCGCATCTACCTCGGCAGCTGGTGGCCCTGATAAGGGTCCGGTACCTGTTGCTTCCACCTCGGCAGCTGATGGACCTGAAAAGGGTCCGATGCCTAGTGCTACCGCTTCAACCCATGGAGTGGGTAGCCCTGAAAAGGGGCCAGTACCTGAGAGGCATCAGCAACCCGATGCCTGGACCAGTGAACCACCCCGCCCAGTGGGTGGTAGCATCACCAGCCGATTGGGACCGCCTGTAAGGAGGAACAGGAGCACAGCAGCGGAGCCTGTTACCATTGCTGCGAGGACAGGCAGCAAGGAGCGCAGCAGGCGCGCTTGTACCAGCAGTGCTGTGCGGCGTGAACACTGCCCGGAGCCGAGCGCCTTCACCAGGGAGTGGGTCAGCAACCAACCAACTGTCACACCGGAGTCGATGACTTCCCTCATCGAAGAGGTACATAGAAGACACGTGTAAAAAGCTAAGAACCCTACTACCTAGGTAAATTCTTTCGTCTCATACATTGTATTCCAAGACACACACTTTATTGCTTATATTATAGTTTAGTAGACTCAATTGTAAACTATGGCTTAAACAGCTACGGATTGACATTTCCGTCATACTTAGAAAAAGGAAAACAACTACAATTAACATTTCCCTTACCGTGCTAAAAACATAACGCGCGTTCCCATGCTCTACACCCAGTGTACATTGAGGAATTTTGCTATTTAATGTCGGAAAAATATGAATATTTTATATTTTTTCCCTTTATTATTCACTATAATAACTGTGCACACATATGTAATCTAAGATATATATCAATTAATGCATACGGGGGCTAAAAATGAGAACAAACATTGATCACATCATCGCCGGAGAAATGCTCCGCAATGTCCGCACTAGCGATGCGCGATTACGATTATTATAACTCGAATTATTCGATTATTGAAATGTTTCGAATAATTCGATTATTAAAATCATTCGTAATCAAATTAATATCAACTTAGCACTTGAGTTCGCTGCTCGACGTGACGCCAGGCAATGCAGAGAGCCGAGTACGAATAAAGCGATCACGACCACCCACTACACGAAGCATTCAACGACGAGTGATTCTACTAACCATCCCGAATGATTCCAACACGAGTGATCATTCATGATGGTTAGTAGAATCATTCGAATGAAAATAAGTTATGAATAAAAAAGATTATTAATATGTATATATTTCTCTCTCATTTGATATACCATTGGCTTCATATATAAAAAGAAGACAGATAACAGAATGTCGTAACTTATTTAACAAACGAAAACTTCTTAACTTAAACAAGGAAAGAGTTTTTGTTGTCTTTCCTTGTCTAAGCTCCATACAATGTGAGTGTATGTTGAACCTCTTGTCTTTTGCCGCGGCTAACTTCAGATCAAATGATTATTCGAATAATTCGCTCGCTCTTGGCGTCGATTATAGATTAGTTGTTACATAGTTACTAATTTTATTCGAATGAAATTAGTAACTAATGTCAACACCGAGTGAAATCATTTGAATGATCATTCGGTCTGATGTTCGCCGCAGTCAGCGATACAATTATTGTTTGTTAGACGTTGAATTTTCGGTTTTTAGAGGGAGTTAAAAATAATAGACATATTTTTTAAGAATAGCAATTTTTAAAAAATAGGTATGTTTAATTTAAATTATTTGGCTTTGAATATCGAATTAACATGACGCTGTGAAATACTTGGTGTATTAATTAAATCAGACATATGTTTATTGAATTTGGCATACCTATCTCTTTTCATAAATAATTGAGGACAATAAAAATAATTACTTTTTATCTCATCCAATTTGCATTATTTAGATTATTTTAAATAATATTTTAACCTCTATTTTGATAAAATTAATGGAAATGTCAGCAATGATGAATGCAGTATGAACTCCAAACTTCTTTTTCTGCAAGAAATCTTAAAGAATCACAAAATGAAGTACCAAAATCAAATTATCCCGTTTCTATTTATTATTTTCGTTAATCAGTTTTTAAGACGATAATGATGACATATTCATGACATTTTTTCCTGTAGTAATTCTTTGGCACTTGCTGCGTTATGAAAGTAATGTATGAATGTAACCAATTATTTTCAGAAACTCTACTTCTTGGGGTATATAATCACCTACCAAGACTGGACACAGAAATAAAATACTTGGTGCATTTTTGGATTTAGCCAAAGCTTATGTTATGATATCCCACGCGATTTTATATCAAAACTTGAAAAAATACTGGTGGAATTATAATTGGATGGACTGACTGTAATTAATTGCTGTGGTTTCAAAGCTGTATGGAAAAAAAAACACAGATTAGGCGACAGTGTCAGTGATCCTGAATACATACAATTTGGTATACACACTAAACACATCACTTTCAAGTATGTTATTTTATAGATATTATTGTAAGCGATTTATAGACGTATGAAGTAGATATTTTTCATTTTTTTCTTTGTAAAACATTTTCAAGCATTGTAAGCTTCAATTCGCATAAATAAATAAAAAAAATAAGCGGTCCACCCCGCCCTGCCAAGGCCAGCGTCCGGAACAGCACCGTTGTTATATGGTGACGGATAACTCGTAGAAGACATAACAGTAGCACATAAATAGCCTATTCATTTTCCTTTTTTACATGCTTCAATAGACCAAGATGCCGAAATACTGAATTCGTTACATCACAAAAAACATCCAAGTTTAAGTAAATCACATCGATTAAGAGGGGAGTCATTATTAACAACTGGAAGTTCATTGATTATAAATGTTATCACTTTTCGATAATAGTGGAAAATAAACAAAGCGTAATACATAATATGAAAAATGGATGTATTCTGGAACAGAAATAAAACATTGAAAAAAAAATATTGAAAATTTGGTCGTGATACTTGAGCTTAAATAGTGGTAGATATTCGTCAGCGTCCACCATTACAAGCTCTGCTTTCTATTTGTGGAATATCTCGTGTTGGCAGAGCCCTGAAGACATGCAGTTGCAACAAATGATACTAAATTACTGAAGAACTCGCATCCATCCATAACATTATGGTTTATTAATTCAGGTCACCTGTTCCCGAATCGATTATAAAACAGTAAAGTGTTGCATATTCATATTTATGCTGGTATACACGGGATGTCCCAACAAGAGCTAAACATTTGAATTAGACCCCATTTACAACGGCCCACCCATCCCAGGATGGATAACTTTCAATTGTATTCTACCAATTACAATAAAAGCATCTATGTCATTTAAATTTAAAACGATGCAACACCTCATAAGGCTCTGGTAAAAATATTTAACACCGATATAATCGCACAGCTGTGTTGTGACCCCAGTGGAAATCGACCCGGAACTCCTCGCATGGAAAACCACCGGACTCGAGGGCCGCTATAACGGACTTATTATACAAGCCGGTATTACCCAGAAACTAAAATGATTTAGTCATGTATTTTTATTAATGTTTATATCAAATATGTTTGTAAACTAAAATGAGAGTCAAAATATAATTTCATAAATAGTTTTATTTTTAAGTATTTATCTACTCACCGTATTTTTAAGACTTTAATGCCTTCATAAGCATACAATTAAAATTGAAATAAGTAAACAGTTTTCTTTGGAAATTTAACAAATATTTAAAAATGTACAATATTCTTGTGATCTAAACAAAATAAAAAATTCAATAAGTTTTTTCCAATAAACAGATTGTTTGTTAAAAATTACAGTAAATAAAAATATACCTTGTTATTCATTTCAATTCACATTTCGAATGTAGGTATAATAAGTGCACTGTGAACAATAAAAATGTTATTTCTCAGTGTGTGAAATTATATTATTTTTAAGTGTGATTTGTGAAGTGAACTGTGAAAGACGAAAACCTTTTTTCACCAGTGTGCTAACGCAAACGTACTTTAAGGATTGACTTCGGCTTGCACGCAAAATTGCACTGCGAGCATATCAGTTTCTCTCTTATGTGCGTTAAGGTATGGCTTTTAAGTGTTGTTTCATGAACATGAAAAAAGATTTTATCCGGTGTGCTTAAGCACGTGTACTTTTAAGCTTGACTTGCGATTGCAAAAATAATTGCACTGCGAACATGAAAACCGCTTTTCATCAGAGTGCGTAAGTGAATGACTTTTTAAGTGTGATTTTTTATTGCATGAATAATTGCACTGCGAACATGAAAAAAGTTTTTTTCTGGTGTGCTTAAGCACATGTACTTTTAAACTTGACTTGTAATTGCAAGAATAGTTGCACTGCGAACATGAAAACAATTTTTCACCAGAGTGTGTAAGAGTATGTATTTGTAAGTATGATTTTGTATTGCATGAATAATTACAATGCGAACATGAAAACAGCTTTTCACCAGAGTGGTTAAGCACATGTACATTTAAGCTTGACTTTTCATTGCAAGAATAACTGCACTGAGAACATGAAAACAATTTTTCACCAGAGTGCGTAAGACTATGTCTGTTTAAGTGTGATTTTGTATTGCATGAATAATTGCACTGCGAACATGAAAATTTTTTTTTTCCAGTGTGCTTATTAAGCACATGTAGTTTTAAAGTTGACTTTTCATTGCAAGAATAACTGCACTGAGAACATGAAAACAATTTTTCACCAGAGTGCGTAAGACTATGTCTGTTTAAGTGTGATTTTGTATTGCATGAATAATTGCACTGCGAACATGAAAATTTTTTTTTTCCAGTGTGCTTATTAAGCACATGTAGTTTTAAAGTTGACTTGTAATTGCTAGAATAATTACACTGCGAACATGAAAATAGTTTTTCCCCAGTGTGGTTAAGCACATGTACTTTTAAATATGACTTTTTATTGCAAGAATAATTGCACTGCGAACATGAAAAAAGTTTTTTTCCAGTGTGGTTAAGTATATGTACTTTTAAAGTTGACTTTTGATTGCAAGAATAATTGCACTGCGAACATGAAAACGGTTTTTCACCAGAGTGCCTAAGATTATGTCTTTTTAAGTGTGATTTTTTATTGCATGAATAATTACACTGCGAACATGAAAAAAGTTTTTGTCCAGTATTGTGGTTAAGCAAATGTACTTTTAAACTTGACTTGTGATTGCAAGAATAGTTGCACTGCGAACATGACAACAGCTTTTTTCCATTGTGGATAAGCAAATGTAAGTTTAAACTTGACTTCCAATTGCAAGAATAATTGCACTCCGAACAAGAAAACAGTTTTACGCCAGAGTGCGTAAGAGAATGTATTTTTAAAGTTGATTTTGTATGACAAGAATAATTACAACGCGAACATGAAAACAGTTTTTTTCCAGCGTGCTTAAGCACATGTACTTTTAAATTTGACTTATCGTTGCATGAATAATTGCACTGCGAACATGAAAAAAGTTTTTTCCCAGTATGGTTAAGCACATGTACTTTTAAATTTGACTTCCGATTGCAAGAATAATTGCACTGCAAACACGAAAACGTCTTCCTTTCAGCGATACTCAGCAATTCCGGCTGCTGTCCAGAGGAAGGCGAAGGCCCAGTTGAATTGTCCTTAAAAGGGTCGTCTATTCTCAAGAGATCTGCAAAGTAAATATATATTGTTTAACGCCAAATTTGGTACGGCCCCTGTCAAAATTTCATTCTTGAAAGTGGTCAAATTTGTGTTTATTTGCAAACATGGAAACATTTATTTCGGATTCTGTTACTATAAAATAGAATTACAATAATCATTATTACAGAAAATACATGAGTCGCTAATAAGAAGCGTTTTTACCTATTCATTTTTTGTTTGCTTTTTTCTTTACGGGCGACCACACAGTTGTTGAAGGGTCGTCGGTATAAGTGAACCGAACAGTTCATTTATTCGTAACAGTTAACAGTTCAAAAAGTTATGAACTGACATCTCTAATAAGATAAGCATATTATCTATGGCATCTGTCACGAAAAGTGGACTGATCCTTTTTTACACACCAAAAACACAGTTTTCTTTCAGAATGACATATCATTTACACTTCTTTAGAGGATCCACCACAATTAGCCTCTTTTTAAACCACATTTAAAATAAAACAAATAAAATACTTGATAAGAAATGTAAACATATGTAGATAGGGCTCGAGAAATCGAGCTCAAGTTCGTAGAATTGAAACATTAAAATCGTGTATTACCAACGATAGGTAAACCGAAGTGTACTGATGGTAACAGAGAAGGCACAAACAATAGACCAGGACGGTGGACATTATTAGATATTTAAGTGTTATGTAATAAATTTAATCCAAGCACACTGAAATAAATTCAAAAACCCAAGTTATTATTTAATTGTATTTTGACCTTGTGACTTACTCAGAATGGGGTTTAAACAGAGCTTTCACCAAAACACTCCATACATAAGTTAAACCTTGATGTAATTGAAATAATTATACTTTTTTAACTCTTCCGTAGTTACTGTCTCGCGAGCCGCCCGAGCGATCAAAGTACTACAGGTTTAAATATAACCATATATAAGAAAATAAAAAACTGCTCTTTGTTTTTCGAAATCCTTTGCTTAGACTTCTTTCAATCTTTAAGGGTCACTGCATGTGTGTGCATTTCGTATCTCTGAGAATGAATGAATAATGAATCAACTTCTCACCGGCGCGCTGGTCGGCCCTCCTTGAGTACTCCGAGCACTCCTGCTTGATGTCGGGATAGGATATGTCTATATCAGCCGAGAACTCTTCATCGCCGCTCTCGGCGGCAGACCCTGGCTCGGGCTTGACGTCAGGAACATCTTGGACAGCACGGTTCATGGTCCTGGTACCCCTATCTAGGACGAGACGCAATTACTAAATGGCATTTCTCAAACGGTCGCCGACGCTTACTAGAGATGAGTCGTTATCGAACGAACTGTACAAAATATGAACAGTTCACTTTTCTGAACGAACGAATGGCACAGTTCATTTTTGTGAAGTAGTTTTCATTTGTCGACATATCCGAAATCAATTTTTTTAAAACAATTACTTAGTGTTGATAGAAATTCATTTTGGGGCATAATGGGATCATATGAAAGCGTGTCTAGAAACTTCTTGCAGCTTCTTTTTATATTGAAATTATTTCCAAGTATTTTATAACAGGTTATCCCCGCAACAATCATAGGGCTGCAAAAAATAACCATACGCCACCGATAAGTTCCTCTAGCGTGGTTATAGATATAAAAAAAAATATCATCTAGTCGTTTTGCCTTTGCCGACATAGCAGTTTGCAGGCGTTTGCAAAACCTCTTCAAATTCGTTTAACGTATCACCCTCTTACTCAGCGTCAGTATTTTCCTCTTGTACTTCTAGAGCGTCCTCCGCCTCACTGTTACTCTTGTCATCGTTCATTGAATCGGAATCTTCACATTCTAACAGCGTCCTTATTTTTTCTCCCTCCATTGTGGTGACAACAATGGCTAAAAACAAAGAAAACGGTTCTCAAATAATGTCATACAATAAAATCATTAAGTATTATACACCACTAAAATAAATGAATAAATTTAATTAAGGAACGTTCTAAAGAAAAAAAAAATTACTTACCTAAAATAGTAACACCTATACTGGCGTCGGTCTTATGGACCGATAACAGAAATAAAATGTCATATGTCTACCCGGTACAAACGCGCGCGTCGCACTAAACAATGCATAACAACAAATTAAGAAGCTACTAAAAACCACAAAGTCCCATTTATGTTAATTTTTGAGAAAACAACGAATAATTGATTTGTCGGTCTGAGAGACCAATGCGGCGAGTATAAAAAGGTTAAAAATAATAATATTTTTTAAGATGAGGCCGATCAATTCGTTTTTAATGCCTTCTTCCAAAATTCATGTTCACATATTGCGTTCTCTATTTTTGGCCAAGTGATGGCTTAAAACATGAAGGAATATGGAAGTCGATACGTAGCTTCCCGAGTGTTGGTTTCTATTTAATATTGAGAATTTTAAAGGCTCTGTTATGGGAGAATTATATATGCACAATTATATATAAATAGATTTTCTTCATAATTCCTGATATTTTGTGTTGACTGCCAGCTGCAAGCTCGCAAGTTGATCGCTCTGTTGGATGCTGTGCTTATAGTCGCACATCTCCCACTCCCTGTCTAGTGAGATCGTACATACGAGACTTTAAATGATTTCAGTGAATGTGATAGGGCGGGTTAATTAATCTAATCGATTAATCGGGACGCTACGCGTCTTTGCCTATCAAGAAAATACGCTGCCAAGGAAGGTGGAGTGGGAATTTCAATCACTCTGATGATTATTTATATTTATTAAAAAGAAACACGGTCAAAACTTAAGGTCTAAAGCACTATTACTAATTTTATCCTAAGCACCAGCAGTTCCGACCTCTCCGCATAAGTCCGTCCTGTCCTTTCATAACTCAGTCAACATAAAAAACATTACAAAAAAAACACAAAACACATGTCGCTATTGGCGGCTCACGTGGCCGCGAGAAGCCCGCATCCCAAGTTGTGCGGCTCGCAGAAACTCACGGGGTCCGCATGTGATCCAGGCTTGGTGCGTCTGGTCGCGGGATCCACGACCGGCTGGAAGCATCTGGCCGGGATCTCAGTTACTCGTCGGTCCCCCCGGTCGCCGCTGGGGCCGAGCTGCAGGAAGGCGTCATGCCTTCCTCGGGAGCCCGCCGTGGTGAAGCAGCCATTGCCTGGATGCGGCCAGAGCCTGCAGGGCGCCTTTTCCTCAAGAGACGCCGCCGACGAGACTGCCGCGGGCTCCTGCCGCGCCGCGCCCGGGAAGCGTAGCTGCTTCCCTCACCGCCGTCGAAACTGAACAAGGCCGGCTTTTAGGGCGCGCGGCTTCAACCCGTTGAGTATGCGGGGGTGGGGGGGTAGCCTTTCATCCTCTCCCGCGCTGGCGCTCCAATCCACCCCTTGCGGTGCAGGGTGGCAACTTGTGGTGCCGCGCGAAATTTTAAACAAATTATAAAATATTTACATAAAGCTTATTTTCTAATAATAAAAACAAAGTACGCGATGCGGAACGTCACACGTAGGTCGCCGCCGCGTCAACTGCACTTACAGTATATTAATTTTGAGATTTGTGGAACGTCACATTTTAGAAGTCCTACCCATTGATTAATAGATACGATAATTCGTCTATGACCCGCTCGTGTCTATGGTCCACGCCATTTGACATTCGCCATTTGCCTGTCGGGCCTCGTACAATCTGGAACGTATTAGTACAATGAGCCGCGCTGCCCAAGATGTTCCTGCCGTGAAGCCCGAGCCAGGATCTGCAGCCGGGAGCGGCGATGAAGGAGCGCCCTACACGGACATGGACGTGTGGCTCCCCGATATCAAGCAGGAGTGCTCCAGGAAGGCCGACCAGCGCAATGGTGAGCAGTTGCTTCCTTTGGATTATTTAAACAAAAAGTAGATCCCGCCCTCCATGTGGCCGTTACAGATGATGTATAGGTATATTGAATAGGTCGACACTTTAACAGATATTTTCTTCTACGAGAATGTAATACCAAACTCCCACATTTATTCGCCATCGCCCTGGTTTTCGTAATCACCTATCACTAATTAAAATGCTAAAATGTTATTGGTCGGAATATGTACTTGAAGTGTTGCGCCAATGATTTAGAACGGTTTTGACAGTTACGAGAACCCGTGCCAGTTAGAAGCGCTCCGCGACAGTTCGCGCAGTTCAAACCTTTTGGAAATTTACTTATCGTTCAGTTCTGGAATTCGACGAAGCCGCGAGTTTAAAGTTCGGTTGCTAAAAAAAGTTCGCCGGCGACCACAGTAAAGTGTATACTTGGTTTTATATGACAAGCAGAGCTCTGCAAATCACTAACTCCAAAGGACTAACTCCGTGAGTGTCCCGTTTTTCAACTGTGTGAATACCTGAATATTGTGAAGATATTTCGAGTGTCTAGACCATGCGCTTTATCGACGGAGATCGAGGAAGGGATTCTTTCTTCTGCTCTGTCCTACCCGCGCTCGGTGGTGGCGATTCCGACCGTAAATTACACAAGTAAATCGTCGTTCAACAGTCGTAAAAACTTACAATTAAATAGAGATGCGAACACGAAATACATGTCGCATCAATATTCTTACTATTTTCAAACTAAGCTAAGCGCCTTCGCTATGAAAATAGGACCTATTTGTTAGTGTCTAGAATGGGGCTCGAACCACCGACCACCAGATCACAAGGCTTACTTACTAGGCATCTTACTAATTAAAAAATTAAACAAAAAGGAATATTTAACAATAGCTTCTCGCTACACTCTGTCTGCGGTTATTTTTATTCTCTAATGACCGCAGAAATCCGAACTACATTGTAAAAATGGCAAACCGAGCACCTATCTATCTGAATATTAATATCATAAAATCGACCTGTACATAATGCGGAAGTTTACGTGTTGAAGATTTACGTATTTCCTCTTTAAATGACTATATAGATTACATAGAAGAAAGAAGTACCGAGGTTCCACCAAGAAAATCTTTAAAATGTGTAGCCATTCATCGCAATAGTTGGGTTTTCGAGACTTTATTTTCTAGTTGCAGAGCGTGCCAGCACTTCCCGTGCGACCTTACACTGCGCACTGCATACTAGAGAACGAGGGCCGTATGATACGTAGGGTCCGTTCACTTAATGTAAGCCAGTTGCATTAGTGTGAATGATACCGTCTGTAACATGTAAATTGTGGAGTTGTATTCCTTTTTTAAAGCTTATCCATTGGCCAATTCAGTATCACACTGGCAGTCACGCGGAGCGGTCGTTTCTTTGTTTAATATTTTTTACTCAAAGATACGGTGACTGCAAAGATCGTGATACAGTGACCACATACTTAAATCAATTTAATATAAATTTAGGTGAGAACAGACAACAATCGTTATTAAAATTAATTATTAGATTTTAAAACCAAGTGGCCTTCCTAAAGTGAACGGACTACTACCCGCGACAGTGAAAGAAACATTTTAATTTTTATTTCTCAATTAGTCTCGTTGTAGCTTGATACATTTAGTTCAACGATATTCTTAAGCAATACAAAAAATATAGCAAAAAGGCCTCTTTTTTGTTGATAACTTTCTTGTTTGATGTCAAACACTTACCGTCAAAACATTTTTCGTCTTTGAAAATGAAAAGAAATCGCCTGGAGAGTAGGGTGGGTGTGGCTTCAATTAATACTCTGAGCAGTTTGCTGTGGCAGCTGCGGACAAGTAGGCTGGTGCGTTCTTATGGTGAAAGATAAATTTTTCTTCGCCGTTATCTCGAGTGATTCAGCGTCACCAGCATCAATTCAGAATTAGCCCAGTAAATAGAATACTGCCCCGTGATTCCGCTTCCTTTTTCTGAATAGTCGATAAAGATAATGCCTCGCGAATCTCGAAAATCGATAGCTTTGACTTTTCCAGCCGATGGATCTTTTGGATCAGGTTCGCCAGGTCAAGCTCAAGCTCACTGTTTTGACAGTTCATTAGTGTCTGGCATATAAGCGGTGGATACGTTTTTTGTCAGAAGTCTCAAAAGGCCGCAGAAACTCTTTAGGAGTAGGTACGCTTAACCAGTGGTCGCACCCTTGCGCCGAACCTAAATAGTCGCGCGCGTTCTGTAATTCCGCAACTTTACGTGTCTGGTCTGAGAAGACGAATGAATATTTCATGACATTGTATTTTATTTTATTTATTCGTGGGAAACTAACAGTATATATAATAATCAGATTACACATGATGATTAAAAAGTATAGACACCATCTGACAAGTTTCAAGAAAACATTTCTTATTTTTTTAATTTGTGCTTAATAGTTAAACAATCTATGAAAACTTTAATTTTTACTCATGTGACACAAAACAAAGTTATAAATCAATATAATAACAAAACAAAATAATGAAAATTCTAGTTTTAATCATTAATACGATTTGTATAATTATTATAGATATAGAGCAACCTGATCATCAATGGCACCATGTTATAGGAACTCTAAAATCATATAATATTTTTTTATGTCATTTTTGCAAATTGAGAATATGATGACAAAGGCACGTTATCGTCGTCGCTGCCAATAAGTTCACTGTCCGATTAAACACACTCTTCCTGTGCTGCCGAGTTTAGAATCGGATTGTCCTCTTCGTCTGACACATCATCATAGCCTTCATTTCCATTCTTCATCTTCATTCTCTGTGTACAAATAATAGTCTAACATATAAATAAATATACATACAAAACAAATTTTACGTAAAATAAACTATTTTTTTAAATAATTAGATACAAATACTCACCCAGGCTTCAATATCTTCCAAGGAATTTTCTAGTACACAACCAGTCGCGTGTGGAATCTGGGACCGCAAACACAACCACAGGGATACTGAGGGGCAGTACATTACCCCCCCCCTCGTCAATACAACGCAAGCGCAACCATCTATTGTTCACAGTTTGGGTAAAATTACAAAAATAAGTTCGCTGCGGACCGCGCGCGACCGCAGGAAGGTTAAACATGTCCAATTTTGCGTGTAGGATTTTTTTAAAAATTATTTTCTGATTATTTCTATTTCTATATTTACAAACAAACACAAACCTGCCCATATTAAACAGCTATCAAAATAAAAAATCATTCGTCGCTTGAAAGGTGGCCGTAAAAATGTTACACAGATTTTTAATTAATGGCGCCATCAGCCATTAAGTTGATAAGATTGATACTAATCCGGATTCTAGATGAGCATACTATTTGAACATTATCTACATAACGAATCAGCACTCTATTAAAAATATGAAACATTTTTATTATTAGAAGAATATTTATATTGCAGATCCCTTGAGAACACACGATTATTGTTCGGAAAATACTATTGTGTTTTCGCCTGCCCCTGGGGAGCAGCCAGAATTGGAGGAAGTTTCCAACCCTAAAACATCCTCCAGCAGGTGCCCGCTCACTCCCGCTGGTAAGAAGGGGTTTTCTGGTTCTCATTGCCTGTTCACGAGCACGCAGAAAGCTTCCTTAAGGGTTCACGAGCGCTCACACACTGGGAAGAATATATTTTCATGTTCGCAGTGCAATTATTCTTATAATACTAAATCAAACTTAAAAAGACATACTCTTACGCACTCTGGTGAAAAACTGTTTTCATGTTCGCAGTGCAAGTATTCTTGTATAGAAAAGTCAAGTTTAAAAGTACATGTGCTTAACCACTCTGGTGAAAAACTCTTTTCGTGTTCGCAGTGCGATTATTCTTGCAATCGAAAGTCTGATTTAAAAATACATGTGCTGAAACATACTGTAGAAAGGCTATTTTCATGATCGCAGTGCGATTATTCTTGCAATCAGAAGTCAAACTTAAAAAAACATGCTATTATCCACACTGGAGAAAAACCTTTTTCATGTTCGCAGTGCGATTATTCTTGCAATCGGAAGTCATACTTAAAAACACATGTTCTTACCCACACTGGAGAAAAACTATTTTCATGTTCGCAGTGCGATTATTCTTGCTCTCAGAAGTCAAACTTGAAAAGGCATGCTCTTTCCCACACTGGACAAAGGCTATTTTCATGTTCGCAGTGCGAATATTCTTGCAATCAAAAGTCAGCCTTAAAAAGATATGCTCTTACGCACTCTGGGGAAAAATTATTTTCATGTTCGCAGTGCGATTATTCGTGCAATTTTAAGTCTGCTTTAAAAGTACATGTGCCTAAGCATGCTGGATAAAAACATTTTTCTTGTTCGCAGTGCGATAACTCATTCAATCGGTAGTCAAACCTCAAAAGACAAATGGGAAATAACTGTTTTTATATTTGCAGTGCAATTATTCGTGCATTCATAAATCTAGTTTACAAGTAGATATGCTTGGCAAACTGGTGAAAAATCTATTTTTATGATCACGTTGCAATTACTTGAAAAGTATTACAGTTCACTTCAAATTCCATGTACTTTCATACACCAGGTAAAAAAAAATCAGGTTTACATTGAAATCATTCATTCAATCGTAAGTCAGATTTAAAAATTATGCTCACACGCACTTTGGAGATTAACCGTTTTCATGATAATGTGGGGTTATTCGTGTAGTCGTTCAACACATATTACAGTAAATGTGCTTTCACAGATTTGTGAAAAAAAATTTCTTGTTCATAGTATACCTTATATTTGCAAAAACTACAAGTGCAATTCATCGTAGGATATTAATTTTCAACGAATAAATCGGAAAAAAATTAAGAAAGAGTACTGAATATTATAATTTATAAGATAATTATCGATATGTTTGTTTTGTTAAATGTTAATAAATTTTTCTAAAAAATATTTTTTTATTTCGATTTTAAATATGTTCTTATATATTGCAGGTTTGATACTTCGATGAGTTTATGTAAAAAGAAGTATACATAAGAAATTTAACAAACTTTAATTTGTATAAATTGATGACCACGCGTCTTTCTGGGCTGAAGACATGCACGAACACGGTCGATTTTCCAAAAGACTTCGGCTGTCCAAAATTAAAATTCACAAATTTTATGACAAAAAAATACACTTAACTTTAAACTTGCACAACACGGGCTACTAAGTATATTAAATATAATACTTAAGCTACTCCGTCATAGCCACATCACGTCTCCTCTCCATGCATCCCCAGCCGCTGGTGATGGCGCCATGGAGCACTCCTTCAGCGGAGATCTCAGCCGCGTGTCTCACCACGGGGCCGGGCGCCGCGTGCTGACGGCACCGAGGAGGTCCAGCATAGGTCATCCTTCACAGCTCTCCGAGGCAGGCGGATGAAGGCATCATCGGATCCAACCAGGCATGGTCGGTCGGAAGCCCTCGTGGGGCGCACTGCGCAGGTCTGGTTGGTGTTCCGTCGCTTTGCCGCTGGTAGTTCCTCATCAGGGCTGGCTGGAATCTTCTCAGATGTAGGAAGCTCGTGTGTCTGCTTGTCGGACACGAGGTGTTGACCGCTCAAGGGCTTCAACAGAATAGGAAAGGGGCAGCCTCTCAGAAAACTGGGTGATGACGGCTGGAGACCAGAATCAAAAAGAGTCCTTTTCAAACGACGTGGAAACAGGGGTGGGGGTGCACTTCCTCCCGGCTGCTCTCCGATCGGCTGCCCATGAGGGTGCCAGAGTTGCCAGTAAGTCTTCTATCCCTAACTGTTGTCTCCGCATACATCTGAACACAATATTAAATATCACAACACTCGTAAAATATACACTTACATATAAAAATAATTTAATCATATCCATTCTAAACTTTATAAAATTAATTCTAGTCCCTTATTTTTTATAACTAGCGGTCCTTACACGGCGTTGCCTGGGTTACAGATTAATTTAAAAAAATAATTTTTAGAGAGGAGGAATACCATTGTTTTGCAAAGTCTATACGAATAAGGATGTTTCTATTTTGCTCCACACAGGAGCTGGATGAGCTCTCCGGGAGAGTGGTGTGGAGGGATGTGTTCTTCAGGGTTGTGAAATGCACCTTAGAATATTTTATTTCTGATCTGTGCGATTGTGTTTTATTTCTGACTTATTCTTTGTAAAACGTTAGACTATAATTACGTTAACTTACACCGAATATAAAATATTCGTTTGTTTCTATACAAGCCAAATAAAATAATAAAAAACTTCGAATTCCACTTGGAAAACTTTCCAATTAGAAAATTTTCAGGGTTTTGAAACAAATGAATTTTTCGTTATCGATATAAGTTACTGTAATGATAGTCCAACGTTTTAGAAAGAATAAGTCAGAAATATTGAAAGAAATGCAAACTTTTATGTCGCGTATCTCCATAACTATTATCATGATAGCTTAAAAATTTTCGACTCATAATCAAGGCGGATATATAGTCCTGTGAGGTTATTAATGTTTTCCAAATAACCATGTATATTGTAAATATAGAAAATAATGTACGACACTCATATTCATAGTATGTTTGGTTAATTTTTATGGAATTTTAATTATACCCATTAATTAACAAGATTTTCGAAAATTTCACAAAAACTGAAATTATACGAAAAATCAATTACTTTGATTACACAACACAATAATATATCACTGAGAAAAGTTTGCTTGAATACTGATTAAAAAATTATTTCAACATTTACCCACGCGATGAGATCTTGATATAAACGGGCAGTATGAATAAATGCAACCATCAGCCGTGATCACAACACGTCACCACTGATGATGGACTCTGCAATGGGATCGAAACGTCAGCCAGAGTGGTCATAGAAACATGGTGGAATAGCCCAGAAAACCCAAAACCAAAAGAGGGCAGTATGAATGTCGTCATAATGGTAATTTTTGTAATATAAAATCTGTGTTTTATAAAATACAGGTAAATGCGCTGAGAACATGTCCAGCAGAAGAAGGTTATAACCATAAGGCGCTATTCGTAAGAATGTTTTTAAAAAAATTGATAAATCAACCAAACGTGAACAGTTTTAAATATTATTTTTTACTATTTTTTCAGTATTTATGCAAAAATATATTCGATATATCTCACTATCCACAGGTAATCGGTGGGTTTCTCTATGCAAATAGTTGAATATAAAACTAACATGAATTTCAAAAAATGTCAATGTACCCAAGTAAATAAAGATATGAATCCAGGGTGTACCAGAGCTAGCAGCAGGAACTTGGCAGGTAGATTCTGCGAGAGTGCGGATCCAGGCCAAGGGGGCCGCCGCACAGTGGTCGGAAAAGATAATCTGAGCGAGCGAAATTATTTAAGTGTTTATTTGTATTCTATACCCGTTAAATAATAATAATAAACCAATTTAAAGATATAAAAAATAAAATAAATGTAGTATTGAAAACTCGATTATACCACCTAACCACACTTTATATTTAATTCTAAACTTATTTTTATGACGTCCACAATTGATCCACTTTCGACGTATTTGTCCACAAAAATTTAACAAAGTTTTTTTATTATACCTTGTTGTATTAATTGCCTTTAAAACAGCCTTTTTTTCTTCCTTTAGAAAAGTCTCGCTCCTTTAACCATACTTCAAACAGTTTTTTCCTTGGTAATCCGAGAGCTGGAAAATAAATAAATTCTGAATACAGGCGTACCGAAGTGCACTCCGATTGATTTTAAATCTGTAGCCAAGGTATGAAAAAAGTTTTTTTCCAGTATGGTTAAGCACATGTACTTTTAAACTTGACTTTTGATTGCAAGAATTATTGCACTGCGAACACGAAAACATCTTCCTTTCAGCGATACTCAGCAATTCCGGCTGCTGTCCAGAGGAAGGCGAAGGCCCAGTTGAATTGTCCTTAAAAGAGTCGTGTATTCTCTAGAGTTCTGCAAAGTTAATATTTATTGTTTAACGTCAAATTTGGTACGTCCTCTGTCAAAATTTCAGAGAAGTTTGTGTTTATTTGCAAACATGCAAATATTTATTTCGGATTCTGTTGTTAGTATAAAATAAAATTAAAATAACCATTATTACATAAAATTTATTAGTCGCAAGTAAGAAGCATTTTATAACTATTTATTTTTAGTTTTCCTTTTTCTTTACGGCCGTCCACACAGTTGTTAAAAGGTCATCGGTGTAAGTGAACCGAACAGTTCATTTATTCGCAACAGTTAACAGTTCAAAAAGTATTTATGAACTAGCCATCTCTTATAAGCTAGGCATATTATCTATGGCATCTGTCACGAAAAATGGACTGATTCTTTTCTTACACCAAAAACAGTTTTCTTTCAGGATGACATATCATTTACTCTTCTTTACGGGATCCACCACAATTAGCCCCTTTTCAAATCACATTCAAAATAATAAGAAATATAAACGTATGTAGATAGGGCCCGAGAAATCGAGCTCAAATTCGTAGAATTGAAACATTAAAATCGTGTATTACCAACGATAGGTAAACCGAAGTGTACTGATGGTAACAGAGAAGCACAAACAATAGACCAGGACGGTGGACAATATTAAATATATAAGTGTCATGTAATAAATTTAATCCAAGCACACTGAAATAAATTCATAATCCCAAGTTATTATTTAATTGTATTTTGACCTTATGACTGACTCAGAATGGGGTTTAAACCAACACCTCCTATAGATAAGGCCTGGGTACTGAATACTCTGGAATCCAAGATGGCGCTAACACATGGGCTGTCGTGCGATAACGCGTGTTGATATAGCTGTTCATTATATGTCGTTATTAACTGTTTTTTCGCTTAATTTACTGCAAAAAACGATACAAAATGGTTCTAACGTGTTGTGTGCCGAAATGCAGAAGAATTATTGGCCAAAAAAAGTCTTTTTTGCTTTTCCAAAGGATGCTGTCTTATTCCGACGTTGGGTTTCATCAATTCACAGAGACAATTTCACTCCAACACGCCATTCTAGGGTATGTACATATTTATTATTAATATTTTAGTATTACAACGAGTTATAATTAATATGTTTTGTATTTGATTCTTCAGTATTAATAATTTAAAAACTCTAATGTCTTTTTCATGTACCTACCTAATTTCAAATGTCATTTCATTTTTTGCATATGTATTAATTATTACGCCAAAAACTGTGTACGGCTATTATTGGAATACGTTATGTCCATTTATGTTTGAAATAATAGTATTTAGAGACACTGCATCTGCATTTACATATTTTTAATCATTTTTTCCCCAAACTTGATTTTGTTGACATAGTACCTACTTCAGAATCTTCTGCAAGTTATTGAATTACATAAAATGTTTATATAAAAACACTTTTAAAATTGGGGCTCATCAAGTGTCAATTCACATCAGTCTTTTATCTGTAAAGCCTTTGACGTATAACAGCATAAGTAAGTGTAATAAGCAGTATTTTTGTGTATATTTACAGGTGTGCGAGTTGCATTTTAACAAATCAGATATTGAAAGAGAAACGCAACACATCATGGAAGATACTGGAGATGTGCACCATGTGCCATTGAAAGTTCCACGTCTTAAGGAAGGCACTGTCCCGAGTATTCTGCCAAATTGTCCTGCGTACCTCTCATCAGGAAAGCCCACTTCTACAAGTACGAGGGAATCTGTCAAAGACAGGAATCAAAGGAAAGAACTCAAGAACTTACAGATTGCAATAAATCAAAGCATACTTTCAGAAATAGTTTACAAATCTCAGACACAGTATTCAACATTTAGTGAATTTTTAATCTGTTTAAATAATAGTACTTGTATCAACAAAGACTGGATCACAGTGAAACGGGAAAAATCTGTCGCTTTCATTTTTGTCTCAAGTGAAAACATTCCAACAATTACACTGTCTGCTGTTTTAGATAGTAATTTAGAATTAACTCTGTATATCAAACAAAATATTCAATTAAAAAAAATTGGTACTCAACAGTTTCCTAGAAAAGTAAATGATATAAATGAACTGGAAAATATTCTTAAAAAATTATTAACTCACAATACTGTTTCGGAGAGTTCTGTTGACATTATTCTTGAAAGTGTGCAAAACGTACTTTTAGATGTAAAAAATCTTTGGATGGTGATAGTAAAAAACAAAAAAAAATTGAATTCTTAATAGATCAGATTAATCTAGTGAACTCAAAACCAGGTGCTTTAAGATATTCACCACATTCCCTCATTTTTTGCAGTATTTTATTTACAGTATCACCACATGCATTCAAATTTTTAAGACATTCAGATACAGTCACATTTCATAACCTATGTTCAAAATACACTACCAGTCCTCAATTAGAACAGTTAGACAGTCATTTCTTGGGTTATATAAGGGAAAAATATAGATTATTAGATACAACAGATCACATTGCAACATTGATGATAGACGAAATTCACATTAAGCCATTTTTTTATTACAAGGGTGGAAATATAGTAGGCTCAGCATATAACACCGAGAATGTTGCAACTACTGCCCACGTATTTATGATTCAAAGTTTACTTTCACCATATAAAGACGTAGTTCATATCCTTCCTATTAAAACTATAAATGCTGAGCAATTATTTAATTTAATTTATAAAAAAAATCATCTTGCATCTTCATGAAATAGGATTTAATATTATATGTGTCGTTAGTGATAATAATTCCATCAACAGAAAGGCGATAGCTTATTTTAGTTCTCCACCTGAATTGAAAACAACTTATTCCCATCCATTTGATAATTCAATGCCATTATTTTATGTTTTAGATTCTGTTAATATATTTAAATGCGTCAGAAACAATTGGATAAACCAGAAAGATTCCCAGCAAACATTAGTATTCCCAGATTTCAATATTTCCAATAGCACTCTTCCAGCCAAAGCTTGCTTCGCTTCTATAAAACGCCTCCATGAAATTGAAAATCAAAATCTTGTAAAATATTCTTATGGCTTAAATCTGAAATCACTTTGTCCGAGCACTTTTGAAAGACAAAATGTTAAATTAGTTATGAATGTTTTTAATGAGTTTGTACAGCAAGGATTAACAACATTAGGTGATGTTCACAATATTCCTCATTTCAAAAGCACTGCAGAATTCATAAAAATAATTACTGATTGGTGGAAAATAGTTAATGTGAAAACCCCTAATAAAGGCATTAGATATAATGATCTCGTACAACGACCGCTAACACTGAATCCTAAAAATGAAAACATAATTTTTTTGCAGAAATTCGTCACTTGGCTAGATACTTGGAAAGCTTTGAATTTAAAATGTAATTCTTTGACCCGGGAAACTCACTTAGCCATATCACACACTACTCTCTGTTTATTAGAAATGTCAAAATATTGCATACAAAATTTAAATTTCAAATACTTTCTTCCCGGCAAAATTCAAACAGATGCTTTAGAAGCCAGATTCGGTAAATACAGAACAATGGCAGGCTCACAATATTTAATTACGGTTCGGCAAATTTTTGAGATTGAATCTAAAATTAGAATTCAGAATTTGTTACCATTGACGTTAAATTCAAATACATTTGGTAAAATAGATATTCGTATAGAAGACTGCGATATTGAATTAGTAAGTCCCACACGTTCACACATTAGTTCATTTGAATTTGAAACTAATATCACTGATGACGATATCAAACTTGCCGAACCTATCCTACCAGTACTAACTTACTTAGCAGGGTATTGTGCTCGGGCAGCTTTAAAAAAAATGAAATGTGAATATTGTTCAAAATTAATGGTATTAAATAAGGCATTAAACATGGATTGCACCTACGCTCTTATTAGAAATATGGATCGCGGAGGATTATTGTGCCCTCATCCTGATGTTGTTAATGCTATTTTATATAATTATTCAATTGTCCAAAAACTTTTAACCCCCCAAAATGAGAAACAATTTTTAGATTACAATAATCAGAGGGAACTGGTCATCAAATTAAGTATCGAAGCTATTTCAAATGGAAACTTCTTTTTATCAAAGCGAGCGTGTGAATCTGGACATTCTTCGGATATTATTTTAAAAAACATAGTTAGGCCAGCAACAAACGCTTTGCTCAATAATTATGTAAAAAAAAGAAATGATTTAGCTGTAAGAGTACCAAAAAAAAGGAAAATAAATACTATTAATAACGCTTGTCTAAGCTAATTGTCTCTTGAAATAATATCCATTATTATCACCATTTTAGAAAGTTACAAACCATTTTCAATCAATACAACATGTCATGCAATGTTCATAAACTGCCTAATAAAACCTTCTACTTTCAGAAAACTGTGGACTTGGAGCGTTCGAGAACAATTCGTAGAAAACAAAAAAGAAGATATAAGACATTAAGTGAAGTGTGAACATGTGAACTGATATTTGACGATACATACATACATATCTTATTACTTTTACTTTAAGAATTATGTTTAAAACCAATGGGAACAGAAAGTAGTAATTCTAGAGTCATTGAATTCATAGAATCTATGTAAAATCTAAAATCACGATCTGCTTGCATAAATTTCAGAAAAATCTTAAATAAAACAAAAGTAGCACGGGAGCTTCTTGTGGAGTGGAACTGAAACAGTTCCGGGTAAGGGTGGGACCTTTCTGTTCCCCAGGCTAATTTTTTATTTACGTTAAATTATATAACACTGATTAGTATTTGTTATTTGTTTTAAACTACACGAAGGAATCTTTGGTCCATTCATATAAAATACCCATTTATAAATAAATTATGCTTTATTAATATACTAAAACCTTTTAGTAATGTGTTTACTTTATACTAAGCTTATAAGTGTAATATATAATATTTGTACTTGAAGAGGTAAATGTAGATTTTATAATAAATATAACCTATATAATATTTAATTAATTGATTTATCATTTTAAAATATGTAATTAATACTTTTTCTAGAGTAAATTGTTCTTAACACATGAAATATTAAATAAAGTGCTCTTTTTATTCACATGCTGATTGTGTTTTCATTTGAATGAATGACATCTGTCATACAATTTTATGCCCATATATAATATTTAATTAATTGATTTATCATTTTAAAATATGTAGTTAATACTTTTTCTAGAGTAAATTGTTTTAAACACATGAAATACTAAATAAAGTGCTCTTTTTACTCACATGCTGTGTTTTCATTTGAATGAATGACATCTGTCATACAATGTTATGCCCGTGGTTGGCGGCCATTTTGAATCAGTGCCCAGGCCTTATTGTCTAGGAGGTATTGGATAAACCAGCCGGGAGATCTCAGATCTACGTATGCCGGCGGTTACGCCCTCCCCTAGGTACAATCAAAACGTCAGGTGACTGACTGGGACACTGATATCTCGAGGCGGGTGAAGGGATATAAAAAAAATAAAATCAATACAATTTTACAAGTTTCTATATTGAGCAAAGTGGCAATTCATATGAAAGGAGAACATTAATTGTACAAAGATCCTTTAGCCTAAGAAAGAAAATATTCAACATGGGTGGTGCAAAAAAGGTGGAATAACAGTGAACATAACCTAAAGTTCGCAAGGAAGTGCACAGTTCTGTGTCGGGAAGCACTTGAAGTAGGATCGGTGAGCGAAGTAAACAAAAAAAAAACAACAATGTCTTTGGCGGTGAAAACCTGTTACGGAGAGCCCGGCGGTTGTCTTCCTTTTCGTGCTTCTCCGGGTGCGCTGCGTCGTCGTGGTTCTCCTCTGGCTATGTAGGTTTCGTCAGCGGCTGCGGCGTCGGCGTCGTTCTCGTACATTCGGCAGTGCACTCAGACGTCGGTTCCTCGTCAACGGGTACACTGGGCGTCGCGGCGGTTTGACTCGACAATTGAGTCGCGTTCTAGTTCGGACGTCGCGGTGCTGGCACGGCGGATACTGCTGCCCAGCCTTGTTTCCTTCGAGAGCCACCAGGGTATTCGGCCGGACCGGGATTAAGGGTCAGGCTAGAGTTCCTGGTGTCTCCGACTCCCACTTCAACTTTCAACTCTCAACTCAGCGGCCGGTTCCGCCTTATATCTGCTTTCGCTGACCTGAGGCGTGGTCGGCGGTAGTAGGGGGGGGCATCCCTTAGCTTTCTCTGGCTAGGGTGGTGGTGCCTACCTTCCGATTGGGCCGCTCCGGGTCCACCCTCGTCGTCCATTGGTTTCCTCTGGGTCCCTCCCAGGCCCCGATGGACGTTACTGGTCACGGGACTCGGTATTTTGGTTGTCACGCCCACCATTGTCTACTCATTTCCGCCGCCGCCGCCCGGGCCTTCCATGCGGGCTTAGGCCAAAATACTTTGTGATTTCGCGGACACTACCTTTACATGTTCACTGTTTATACCTATCCTCATACAACGTTTATTTTGGTAATTTCGAAATGCTTACATATCACTAGTTTGTATCATACCATATATTTTAATGGATTGGTACTTTATCTGATTCATAGAAAACAATATAATAGTCTACAAGATCTTGCTGGGTGGTAGGTATATAAAATATCCTTAACATAACAGTAGTAATTAACTATGACACAGAAGAATTTGTACAAACCAAAAAAATACGGTAAAACATTAATGTATAAATTATATTACCACAATGTACAAAAAGAACAAAGTTACAAAGTGGACGAATCATCTCACAGATTACATTTCTTCTCCTAATTTGCCAAGTAACAATGATACAACCTCACATGTACTTATAACCTAATGCACCAGTCACTAAGCTAATTGAGGCTTTCTTACATTTTTTTTTACAAGAAATTATGTTAAACCTTATTACTAGAAGAAACATTAAGAAAACTTGGCGAAAATTAATTAATGTAACATTATTTACACCTAAATAATGAAAATTCTTACTTCAATATGTAAGCTGGATTGAATGCAAAACATTTTTTTCAGAACTTTCGTTATACTAATCATAATCTTATCAAATCAGTTTTCTTCCACCTGTAACGATATTGGCCTATTCAAATAGACATTGCTGAAAAATTATACGAAAATATCTATCTGCTAAAGTTTATAGTAAAGAGAAGCTTCACAAACCGTTAAATACTCTATAATTAAATATCTGCCGGATAAGTAGGTGCGGGCGAGCGTTATTATTTCTGCACGCGGGCGTGTAAAGCGGGCTTTATGTTATATGATTCTGATGAAGCGAGCCAATCAGGAACGTTTGTCCGCGGAACGAATTCGGCCAATAAGAGGCTTTCTGAGAGAGACTTGACCTTGACACGTCGGTTGGAGTCAAGAATGGCGAGGAATTTAGACTATATAAGCCATACAAATTCGAGGATCGTCCTTCTTTCTTCAGCATCAACGTTGGCCGGAGGCTCTTGTGGAGAGAGGACCGAAATACCATCAGAGAGTCACAGAGGCAGCAACACTCGAAGATACAGCTAAGCATTTTCAATATTATTTATTTCTATTGCCCTTTTCGTGTATTCAATTTAGAACTTTCTGGATCGTAACAAGTATTGATACATGTTGTGGATTGTTTTGTTACGTAATTTGGGCCTAGGGATAATTATTACTATACACGCTTCAGATTTTAATATACAAGAAATCGCGATATTGCGACTGTGATAATTCCAGCGGGTGAATTATTGCATAACGCTTATGAAATATATAATTCTGTCGCTGTTCATATGAAAAATCATTTAAATTTGATATTCATATATTACCAAAGATATAAAGGCTTTAAAATGGAATATTTTACTGACGAAGGGTGTTTCGTGTTTGTTTGTGGGATTTAAAATTCAGAATAATTATGTATATTCAATGTCGCGAGGTTCGGAATGTACGAGAGATTCTTCAGGGCGGATGTATCCTTATGCAAAAGAATGCTTTGTTATCTATACTGGCGATTGAATACACGGATTTCTATATGATTTGTGTTATCTTGGGGATAATTCGGAGTATTAATGTGGTTTTGATATCACGATTGTAAGCGTGATATAAATTCAAATCGTACGAGGAATTCCCTACAAATAATATATTTTAAAAATGTATCTGGATTTTATATTTGTTTTATTAAAACATGATTGTGTGGTTTATTTGAACTCGTTACATGTTTGTATTGCGTCATTGGGCAATCGTTCTAAACACAATTTATTCCTATCAAGTTCTTATAAAACGTATTTCGAATTGTACATGTTGTATAGAGATAGTTAATTTAGATGCGGCCGGTCTTCAGCTGGGGAACACATTTATGTTTTCTATTGCGGTTAATTATTTTACTATCGGGCTGTATTCGAAGGAGCTGTGCGTAGTCAATGTCGCGATTGCTTGTCTGATCTTGTTTCAATTAGTACGAGAATTTAATTATGTGTTTTGATATCACGATTGTAAGCGTGATATAGGTTCAAATCGTACGAGGAATTTCCTACAAACAATATATTTTAAAAATGCATCTGGATTTTATATTTATTTTATTAAAACATGAATGTGTGGTTTATTTGAACTCATTACATGTTTGTATTGCGTATCATTAGGCAATCGTTGAAAACACGATTTGTTCCTATCAAGTTCTTATAAAGACGTGTTTCGAATTGTATATATTCCTTAATTGCGATAGTTATTCATATGACATTGTTTTTATTCATTCAATATTAGATATTTGAAATGTTTTTTTTTACAACATATTCCATTATTGTGGGTCGTTTACGGTTAGATCAGATCAACCTTCGGCCTTCCGTAATCGCGATAGTTATTCATATGACATTGTTTTTATTCATTCAATATTAGATATTTGAAATGTTTCCTACAACATTTTCCATTATTATGGGCAGTTCGCGGTGTGTTCAGGGGTGGTTAACCTTCGGCCTTCCGTAATCGCGATAGTCATTCATATGACATTGTTTTATTCATTCAATATTAGATATTTGAAATGCTTTCTACAACATTTTCCATTATTGTGGGCAGTTCGCGGTCTGTTCAGGGGTAGTTAACCTTCGGTCTTCCGTGATCACGTTATTCACTTATATGACAGATTGTTTTGTTTTGTTCGTTTAATATAAGTAATATCATATATTTTTATGAGTTACCGTAATTATCTATTTATATGATTTTATAATGACCGTGATGCAACGAATACTACTCCCACGAAAACGAATATCAGGCCTGTGGGCAGTTCGCGGTGTGTTCAAGGGTGGTTAACCTTCGGCCTTCCGTAATCGCGATAGTTATTCATATGGCATGGTTTTATTCATTCAATATTAGATATTTGAAAGGTTTTCTACAACATTTTCCATTATTGTGGGCAGTTCGCGGTTTGTTCAGGGGTAGTTAACCTTCGGTCTTCCGTGATCACGTTATTTACTTATATGACAGATTGTTTTGCTTTGTTCGTTTAATATAAGTAATATCATATTTTTATGAGTTACCGTAATTATTTATCTATATGATTTTATTATTGAGAGTGATGCAAAGAATACTACTTTCATGAATACGAATATCAGGCCTACTATTCGGTGAATACGAATGCGAATATTTCCACCAAGGTGGGGGAACTTGAACATACTTGTAAATATAATAACCTTGATGCAACGAATACTACCTTCATGAATACGAATATCAGGCCTACTATTCGGTGAATACGAATGCGAATATTTCCACCAAGGTGGGGGAGAACGCAAGCATACTTGTAATTGTATTGTTTATGTCTGCTTGTGATATCACTATACGGCGTAGATGAACTAGTTTGAAAGGGCTTATGTTCTGTATGTTCTTGGCGTAGAGGGAATAGTCTTCTTGTTTCTAGGATTCTATACAGGTTTACAGGTGCTGATATTGAAATATATACAAGGAAAACACTATTTTGGGAACCATTAACTGGATGGCAGATATTGAAGCGCACATACACACAAGGAGGACGTTATGTTAAATACATGACTGGAGGGTTGTTATTGGAAAACACAGGCGTCCAGTCGGCGGGACGCAAGCATATTTGTAATTATATTGGTTATGTCTGCATGTGATATCACTGTACGGCGTAGATGAACTAGTTTTAAGGGGTTTATGTCCTGTATGTGCTCGGCGTAGAGGGAATAGTTTTCTTGTTTCTAGGATCTAATACAGTTTTACAGGCGCTGATATTAAAATATATATACAAGGGAAGTGAAGGACTACACAAGCGCTGGTAATTGCTCAATTTTGGAGAGTACCCGTTATATTACTTCGGATCAGGATGCCATCTCAGAAGCAGACCAACTACAGAAATAAGATAAGAACCTTTAATATTATTTATTCTTTATTTTCTTATGTGTATCAAATGGAATGTTCGTGCTAAATAATTTGTCATTGTCACATGATCACTATTCATTTCATTACGTGGGTTCAGAGCCGACGGTAACGGACGCGGAAACAAATTGGTACTGATGTCGGGACGTAACGTTGGGATTATATCTTAATTATCTTTGGGATAGAAGCGAGGTCATCATACGTGCATTCTGCATTACAAACGTTTTACTAACATATATAAATACATATTATTGCGTTTTACAAATTGAATAGGATCGCGGGAAATAGGCATTTCGTCCGGTTGTGCAATATTAACTTCCAACGTAGCATAATGAGATCCTATTACCGGTGCTAGACTCTCGAGGTTAGTCACGTGATTGTTGTATAAATGGAATAATGAAGGGGATTGAAGAAAGAGACACACTCGCGATACAGATAGTTGTATGTAACTGGGATCAAATGACGGGGTGCGTGTTCTCGGTCCAGGGGATGGACGGGACTGCGGGGACACTCTGGGTGGGTCTAAGTAGAATTGCGCAAAGCCTCCACACAGTTAAAAGGTGTTCAGTCAAGCAAAGGTGAAGCATTTCGAATCGGACCAGAGCGTCGTGCCTCAAACACAGCCGGAGGGAAGAAGCCCCTACGTTCTTTCACCCCCTTGGCCCGACGAGCTCGAATTCCGGATATGAATGTTCATGAATGTCAGCTAAAAGACTCAGGTAGCCGTACCTCAATCGAAACCTTCGTTCGGGACCTCATCAAAGTACGAGACAGGGCGTTCCGCATGGACGAGCAACTATGAGAAGCAAATAAAGGTGATTGAAGAAAGAGATACACTCGCGATACAGATAGTTGTATGTAACTGGGATCAAATGACGGGGTGCGTGCTCTCGGTCCAGGGGATGAACGGGACTGCGGGGACACTCTGGGTGGGTCTAAGTAGAATTGCGCAAAGCCTCCACACAGTTAAAATGTGTTCAGTCAAGCAAAGGTGAAGCATTTCGAATCGGACCAGAGCGTCGTGCCTCAAACACAGCCGGAGGGAAGAAGCCCCTACGTTCTTTCACTCCCTTGGCCCGACGAGCTCGAATTCCGGATATGAATGTTCATGAATGTCAGCTAAAAGACTCAGGTAGCCGTACCTCAATCGAAACCTTCGTTCGGGACCTCATCAACGTACGAGACAGGGCGTTCAGCATGGACGAGCAACTATGAGAAGCAAATGAAGGGGATTGAAGAAAGAGATACACTCGCGATACAGATAGTTGTATGTAACTGGGATCAAATGACGGGGTGCGTGTTCTCGGTCCAGGGGATGAACGGGACTGCGGAGACACTCTGGGTGGGTCTAAGTAGAATTGCGCAAAGCCTCCACACAGTTAAAATGTGTTCAGTCAAGCAAAGGTGAAGCATCTCGAATCGGACCAGAGCGTCGTGCCTCAAACACAGCCGGAGGGAAGAAGCCCCTACGTTCTTTCACTCCCCTTGGCCCGACGAGCTCGAATTCCGGATGTGAATGTTCATGAATGTCAGCTAAAAGACTCCGGAAGCCGTACCTCAATCAAAACCTTTGTTTGAGACCTCATCAACGTACGAGTCAGGGCGTTCCGCATGGACGAGCAACTATGAGAAGCAGGAAGCAATTTAATAATCTATACACTGCGCGAGGACATTACTAACACCATCATACTCATCATTCACCACCTTTTCTAACTTGCTGTATACAGAGACCTTCGGGGTTCTCCTTTCCCGGCCAGCGAGAAACATATCAGGAATTACACAATCAACTGTAATAAACATGCTGATTTACCATCATTTAATATCTCTAGTCAATAAGACTCCACCGTGGGATCAATCACATCAACTATAATTGGCGATGCTAACATGGCTCTGACTGACGCGCTCAAGGACGAGTCTTTTCCAGTCACCCAGTTAGTCCAGTTAGTTCATTCAGCCCTTTAATCAGCAGTAAACATCATAATAATTCGGCTCATGTAGCCGCAACGTGGGATCCTCATCATTATACACCAGTCAATTTGACTGCCCCGCGGGATAATATACAAACCTTAATATCAGACGCGGGATTTCTTCCTGATATGTTTGTCGCCGGGAAGCGAGGACTTCGGGGGATTGCAGCAGGAGCAGTAGAGTCTCGGCTTGATCTTGGTCTGCAGCTTAGTGTGGGAGGTTATGTCTAAAAAGGAGTTAACCACCGGATGCGGCGATGCTCTGGGGCCGCATCCCCCTCCCCCCTACAGGGGGGGGGGCATCTAGAATCCACGTTTGAACAGAAGTGGTTAGACACTTCTTAAATTTCACTTACAAATCTGTATCTTCCATTCCCTTAGAATCTCGGGCTGCGATAATGTCAGACAAAGCTTGCCCTGAGCCTCTGGTGCGCCTAGTTGTTGTGAATATAAATATGTTTGTCTTCCTCTACTATGTACTATGAACAGATTGAGCAGATCGGACAACGTGGGATGCGCTATTGGTAGGTTTCTTACGTGTGTTTTGAATATAACGTATGCTATTATATCTTGTAAATCTGTCATAAATGGGTGCCGCATGTGGTTGTGCTGACACTGTTCTAAGCTGCTATTATGAGAAGTTGATAATCAATGCGGGCGGAATCTTTAGCGTATGCCGTTAACTTGGCAACGATTGTATTGTTTTATATTACAGTATTTTAACCCCGATGGTATTATAGTTATGGCGGTTCAATGTAAGGGAGTTTTGCTACTAGCGTTTATTCCTCGGCTACGCCGCATATAATTGGCTTTTAGGCCGACTCCGGACGTGGACGATATCGGATATCTCTCATATAGGCGAAACTGTAGAATTCTAGAGCGGTTTCTAGAAGGACGAGTACGGATTAGTTACGTGCGTTTGTTATTTCCATAGTTAGGTAAGAATTCGATCTATTTTAGTCTAGTCGCGTTAGTAAGAATACGATTCTCACCACATATCAAAAGAATTTTGGATAGCTACGGACACAACGGAGGGGAAATTTTCCTAGCCACTAGATGGATCACGACTGGCCAATTTTGAAAATATAAATTCTTAACAAAAAAAAAATAATATTAGCTTTCATGTAAATATACTTCCGAAGTTCTAAGTTCGACTTAAGTTTTTATCTAGTAGCTTAAAGCATAAAGCGTGTGCTTAAAAGTCACAAAAGTTGTAATAAAGCTCGATGCGGTAGCTTAAAGTCTCAAGCTTTGGGCTTTTCGTAAAACTTATATTATTAAACTTTATAGTTAGGTATTTAGTTTAGGTGTACAGGTAGGTACGTTACACACCCCTGGTATAAGAAAATAATAAAAATAGAGAACACTTAAAAAATTATTTAAGCCACATTCCACCAGGCAGACAATTGAAAATTTTCCAAACAAGAATTATTTTGAAACACTACCAATAACGAAAGTCCCTACTACAATTAATTACCTTTAGAATTTTCGTTATGTTTTTAAAGCGGACAAATACAAAGTGAATGGTATATCGTAAAGAGTGAAATTAATTATTTGGGTTTTATTATTACTAGATTAAAACAACTATTTTAAAACAGACCGACAAATAATCTTGCTTAAACGAGTAATCAAAACAATAATTGCATGTTTATAAATAGGTTATATTCCTACAACTTACAAATTTGTATAAAAAAAAAAGCACAATATTGGGAGCTTGAATAACCAATGACAAATTATCATTATTCTTAACAAATAATATAAACTAATGAATTAACATTATTTCCAGCAGTCGCTCAAACTAATAACTAGCGGGACAACCCCCTTATATTACATTAACAGTTTAGAAAGCACAGTAAAAAAAAACTATACACACAATCAATTTAATCTCACCTACGTTGGACATACCATCGTCGGCAATAATACAATCAAGTTTTTTTTCTTTTATTACGATCAATACATTTTTTTATTATTTGCTACTAGTTAGATTAATTCGGGATGATTTCGTAATTATTTCAAATTGCAATGTCCCGTTCATTTCGGTACTTCACAATAGAATACAAAATAAATGATAAAATTACATATAAAACGAGTAACATCCACCTGCAGAGATGGCATGGGCTATTTAAATTGTCATTACATTACTTAAGTTAAACGTATCGGTTGCTATCATTAATTAGGTACATATTACACCGGAAAGAAATCAGGTGAAATACATCAATATTATTAATTACCACTTTGCCTCAATTTCTAGTTCAGATTCTACCTTCTTACAGATTGACCCCTGTTATCTTCATTGATAATGACCGCCTGGTCGTGCGTTGCGGAATCCTCGCGCCCGGCGGCGGCCCATATGATAATCATAATACTTTCATATAATTTATACGATCCTACATTTCGCGGAGAGTATCACCATGTGTGGAATCGGTATGTCAGCGCTTTCTAAAACATCTCTATTGTCTGTCGAGGACAATAGCAAGCTTACTGCGACGACTTTCGGAATTATTATCTTGTTTTTCTAAAAAAAGACTTTCCCAAAACAATGGCGACTTCTCTAACAAAACGCAGCTTTCTAAACCATTGTCCTATGTGTTCGCATTTGGCCAAGATGTTCTTTCTATTGTTTAATCGGGGTTAGAGATATACGTCCCGCTGCAAGAAAAGGTTTACTGTTCTTTACCCTTCCAAGATGTTACCTAAGAACAAAAGGTTGCGAACGTATTGTTCATCTTAACAAAAGGCCGTGCACTCTTAATGTCTTCAGCGATGCCCAATGCCCTCGGCATCCCTAACTTTCTAATTTCATTGTTTCATATTTTATTTTTATGGTGGGCTATCCTAAGGGCGATCGTCCGTCGCAATGTTATTTTTTTAGACAATAGGTCACATATTTCATCCTCGGACAAAAGATCGCACATGCCGGGGCTGTTCTGGCTGTGACCACATGGCACGTAATTTTCGAAGCACAAAATTAATAACTTGGTTCGCGTCATATTCCGATACATCAACTATATTGAATTTTATAATATTATATATATTGAACATAGGTACTTTTGTATTTTTGATTACTAGGTTTGGTTTGGTTAATTAAGATTACGTTTATTTTAATTAGATAAAATTACATTGCTTTGGTTTATTAATATAATCTGATTATATTAATAAATGACTTGCACAACAATTCATTTGTAAAAATAATTCCTTGTCTATGCTTCGCGTATATTAATTTTCTCTTATCTATGGTAAATGGTTATTCAAACATCTAACATTTATTTTATATAGTCTCAAGTGTCAAAAATGTATCGTTTTCAACTTAAAATAACTGCTTTTAAATTTGATAGCGCCTAAATTTGACTTCATTAATAATCATAAAGGACCCTGATTACATTTATGTAATCAGGGTCCTTTATTACGCTAGAGGAAA